>JALIZH010025026.1:0-52916 GCA_030522465.1 Rhipicephalus appendiculatus | reverse complement strand
AAGGCATGAAGAACATGCAGCGAGCAAGACTATAAAATGAAAATTGCATAAGGATGAGGCGAAAACAGGGCGCTCTTGACGAGGACAGACAGAGGGAGCACAGGGTACAGGCGCTGTTCCCTCTGTCGGTCAAGTGCGCGCTGTTTTCGCCTCATTATGATCAACCAACTAGCTCGAGATGTGTTGTTCTAGTGCGCAAGGATGTTTAACAGAAAGCTAGGATCAGTTTAGGAATATTTGGCTCAGGCTCTGCGTGTGTCAGTCCAGCAAATGATGCCCTGTTTCACAGTTCATATAGACCAGATTGTGTTAAGCAGGACACCCGTTTAACATATTAACATGGCTCAAAGCATAAATCAATTAAAGTGACTGGCAATAAATTTTTATGGTAGCTGTTTTCTTTAGTGCAATGGAAAGCTTACTGTTCAGAGTGTCTTACCATGGTTTAATCAAGGGAACTTTTAGGGCCTGTTTCTTTTTGTTTGACATGACCTTAATGAAAACATGGAATGGTAACACAGAAAGTGCCGTGAAACATGTTAAGAATTTTTGGATCTTCGGCTGCTATGAAGTTGTGTCACACAACACAGGGTGCAAACAGTGGGAGGTGAGCATGACAGCATTACATGTTTGTGCGCTGCAGTTTGCTGCGCATGCATGCATGTTGCATGCATGGGCAGCAGCTCGATATGTCCCACAGTTTGCTACGACAGCAGCGCTGCTCTTTGGTGTCAACTCCTCCTGCTCGTAAGCAGCACAGAATACAGTGGGGATGGGTAATAGCAAAGTTATATACTGTAATTCTGAGCAGTAATTATGGTGCACATAAAAGTATCAGACTATGTACAGTACACATAAGGACTGCATAGTGCAGCATCGGATCTCTTCTACTAGGCTGCGTGACAGACTGATTTTTAGGACCTTTAAACGCACAGATGCACTGCAGTTCACGGTCTTTCTATTTCCACCTAGATCTACTCACACATTCTGGCCAGTTGTCGGTCACTTTAATGAGCAAGTCTTTATCAAGATTGTGAACTGAGCAAGTTGGTTGGTGCTGATGATGAATTTCGTGCACTGCTCTTGAGTAGGAAAACAGACAGTGTCTTGTGTGCTTCAACGGACGTCGTCTTGTGACCTTTTTTCCATCCGTTGTCCTACATGTGAGCGCTGCATGAAACTTATCAGGGAAATCTTTGCATATTTTTCAGTATATTTGCACCATCAGTGTCAGTGTAAGCCATTCTATTAAAGAAGCTGCCCAGACATCCAGCTAATGTTGTTTCCCTGTGCAACTGGAGTTGTGGTTATTCTGGATGAGCTTTTTTTTATAGAGTACATAATAAACTTGCAACTTCAAAGTCAAGTTCAGCTTCAGATGGATTGTAAATAAAGTTTGCCTTAAGTTTAAGAAGGGATGCCTCAATGTGCCACGAGAAAATGTGTGTTTGCTTCCGATGCGGAAATTGGGATATCGTAATTTACAATTCTAATAGACCTCATCTACGACATTGCGCAGGTTGATCTTAAGTGGAAAACCAGAAGCGGCAGTAGGCTCCAGAAAAGACCAAAGACCCCAAGCTCCCTGTGACACACAGGAAGGCACTGGGGGGCATTGAAAAAAACCAGCGCCGGGAGTGCATTACCAGTGCACTATGCTGCTGTTTCATCACGGAGGAAGAAGGCGACCACGCCCAGAGGAACTTCACGCTCTCCAGTGTGAGTGCTTAAGTAGTTATGTTTTTGTCCTGCCACAAGTGAAGAAATAATGCGTCAAATTCAGCCGGGGTGGCTAGAAGGAATAGGGGGTGCAAGCGTGGACATTTCTTTAGCCAGCTAGTGTCAACTTTTGCACTGGTCCTGTTAGTGGCCCCAAGTGGTTTTCAGAAGTTGCAAAATCGTTGTGGCTACCGCCGCAGATTACTGTAGCTTCATCACCTCGGTAAATGCACAGATGCATCAGGGAATATTAGCTGTGTTAGTTTTTTCTAGAGCTGAGTGCTGCCAAAATTTTGCATTATGCTTGAGTTTTGTTCCAACGTGAGAGTCTCAAGAAGCTCGCCATAGATTAAATGCTGCAGTTTTACTTACGGGAGGCCGAACATGTGGGCTTGGGCTTGTTATCATAAGCACCTCGGTTGGGTGAGTATTACCATTTTAAACATGTACAGCAAAAAATTAGGGTGGACGGTGGTTTTGCAGTCGTCATGTTTCTCGCACTATTCTGTGACAGTGTTGTGCACTGCAGTGGCACTCTGGTTCGTGTGCATGACACAAGATAGTTACACAATTTCACGGCATTTCAAGTGCCGTATTGTGGTATAACAGGCCAGGAAGCGACAGAGCAATGATTTTTGATGGACACAGTTTCTTTATCTGATATACACAACAGATCATTGAAACTTCTGCATGTATTAGTCTTTGTAAGCTCACGTCAGTTTTAGGGCAGAGACTGGCCAAAAAAAATATAGAAGTAAACAATTTTTTTATCCTAGCAATTTCAAATGTCTTGTTTCACAGAATGTCCTTCGCTACATTTTATGGTCTTGAATCTCAGGCTACAATATTCATTGTTGTAGTTTTTCTTATGCTGGTTAAGGTTAACCAGATATTGCGCATATTATGCTTACATTACGAGTGCAGTACTAATTCTACTAACCAAATTTTTTTTTGTTCTTCTCTTGTAACGCACACTCTAAACTTCCTGTCCTGCGATGGCAGCTAGGTTGCGAGATGTCCGTTTCTTTGCTTTACTTTGAGCTTTTTTCCCACAAGTCCAGTTTCCAAATTGCAGTATCTCATTGTACTCGAGCAGGGCGTTGTTCCATGTAGTTTCTCTTACAGTAACATTAGATGAGATGTACAGTAGAACACCGCTGATATGTTTTTGAAGGGACCGTGAGAAATAAACATGAGAGCTAGGAAATGAAAGAGCTAAAAAGCTGTAAAAGTGAAAAAATATTGAGTGGCGCAGAATTTTCTTCAATGCATGCGCTTAAAAACAACGTGCAAAATTGTCTTGTGCTCATGCCCAAGCAACACGAAAACTTTTTCGAGCACCTGCAGTGTCATATCCTTGGAATAAATTTAGTAGCATCCCGGCCAATCAAATGTTTCACGAAAGTGGAAGTACCCCCCGAAAGCAATTGAAGAAAATTACCCCTGGTTCATGAACTCCTAAGCTTCTTCACTGGTACATGCATTGGCGCGCACTCAGCCATGATCTCGTTGATGGATAAAACTGTATAGCTAAAAGTGACATCATCCGCAGAAATCTAATCAACGTATGCGATTCTTTTGCCACCAACAGTTGTAGTAGGCATCAAAGAAGTAAGCACACGCCACATTGCCTGCTCAAGGAATCTGACAGCAACCACTACCATGAACTGAGAAATAACGATGATGAGACCACGCCAATGCAACAGCGGAAACAAACGTCAGCCATCTTTTCATTACGATCTCAAAGGCTATGCTTTTGTTCCCAGCAACCAAAAGTTTGTTATGCGTGTCATTTGCACCGCTCATGCGGCTAAATAGTCAAGCCAGGCCAAGTGGCGTGAAAAGTCAACATTACCACTCACTTCTGTGGTCGCTCGACCGGCTCGACCACCTTTTACATTATTAATAGTGCGGTTATTTTAAACATCGGTATTTAAAATGTGATGAGTGCACTGTATGTACTACGGCTTAAGGGCCAGTAAACAACCGCGAGGTCCAAAAATTGTTATCAAGAGAAATATGTGCACTTTTGCTACGTGAACATGCTACTGCAAGAATTTTTCGAATACGTGCTCTAATAAGGAAGTTACAGGGGTTAGAACATCCGTTTCAGCTGGTTTCAAATATTCGCGCGGCCTCGCCACCCTTCTCCGCCGTAGGGAAGGGGGGATGCGTAGCCTGTCATCATGACTCCGCCCACTTCGGCAACGTGACACGGCGTCAGTGATACGTCATCGGCACGCAGCCAACGACTGAGCAGGTCCTCCCCCCCACATGAGCACGTGTCATAGCGGCGCGGAGAAACAGCGCGATGAGAAGAGCACCGTTCCCCTAGTGGTAAAGTAGCGAGACGTCTTTTTATCTCGGAGGCTTTCGTTCTGGCAATACCGCTTCTCCCGGTAGTCTCGGGCTCTACAAAACGGCAGAGGGCAGCACAGAAAAAATGAAAATGCGTACTGCGCGGCCGAAACTGCATCACCGCAGGGCCAAGGCGCCGTTTCGTAGGGCAAAGGACCAATCAACGAGCTCACTGCTGCGTCAAGTCGCCGATCGATGACTTTGCGTCACTGCGCGTACAAGGAGGATTGGTCAGGCGTAGGAAAGAAGCACGGGAATTGTTTTTCGAAATGGAGGGTCTGCGTGGTGCGCAGCGCTGTAATATTCGGAAAATGTGATCGCCGCAGTCTACTGTACGAATTGGCGAGCTTGTTTGGGGGGTGTAAAAAAAAGTCGGAGCCTGTTGACTGGCCCTTTAATACTTATACAGATAGGACATGCACCTAACTCTCTTGTTGGCACTTCATTTGAGTTACTCTGCTCACATACCTTGCTCCCCTATTTCTGTTTGGGTGGGCTATAGTAGTCTGGCTGGCACAGATTTCTAATCGCAGCAGACGATCCTGCCTGCTTTCATGCTGATTTTAAATGCGAAGCATTTCTTAGCGAACTTCGGCGACTTTGAGCGTATCTATCTATCTATCTATCTATCTATCTAGCCGCCTACGACTTTGTGCTCTCCTGGCCGTATCGTTAATGGGATATATACCAAATTTGGTATGGCATAACATGACTGTATGACGAACATAAATGGCTGGTCATATCATGAAAATCATGAATAACTTTTCATGAAAAGTATGATTTACATGCCACGCTCATGGCGCGCTCGCGGCCGTTTCGTTAGCTTGATATACACCAAATTTGGGATTGAGTGACGTGACTGTATGACGAACATAAATGACAGGTGGTAATATGCAAATAATGACGTGCATGTCATGTACAACATGATTTACATGCCACGCTCATGGCGCGCTGACGGCCGTTTCGCTAGCTTGATATACACCAAATTTGGTATTGCGTGACGTGACTGTATGACGAACATAAATGCCAAGTGGTAATATGGAAATCATGACATGTCATGTGCAACATGACTTGCATGCTACGCTCATGATACTCTCGTGGCCGTTTCGCTAGCTTGATATACACCAAGTTTGGTATTGAGGTACGTGACTGTATGACTAGCATAAATGACAGGTGGTAATATGAAAATCATGACCTGCATGTCATATACAACATGATTTACATGCCACGCTCATGGCGCGCTGACAGCCGTTTCGCTAGCTTGATATACACCAAATTAGGTATTGACTGACGTGACTGTATGACGAACATAATTGCCAAGTGGTAATACGGAAATCGTGACATGTCATGTGCAACATGACTTGCATGCCACGCTCATGACACTCTCGTGGCCGTTTCGCTAGCTTGATATACACCAAGTTTGGTATTGAGGTACGTGACTGTATGACTAGCATAAATGACAGGTGGTAATATGAAAATCATGACCTGCATGTCATATACAACATGATTTACATGCCACGCTCATGGCGCGCTGACAGCCGTTTCGCTAGCTTGATATACACCAAATTAGGTATTGACTGACGTGACTGTATGACGAACATAATTGCCAAGTGGTAATACGGAAATCGTGACATGTCATGTGCAACATGACTTGCATGGCACGCTCATGACACTCTCGTGACCGTTTCGCTAGCTTGATATGCAACAAACTTCGTATTTAGGGACGTGACTGTATGACGGGCATAGATGACGTTTTAATATGGAAACCATGACATGTCATGCGCAACATGACTTGCATGCCACACTCATGGTACTCCCGTGGTCGTTTCGCTAGCTTGATATACACCAAATATGGTATTCAGCGACGTGATTGTATGACAAGGATAAATGACAAGTGGTAATATGCAAATCATGACATGTCATGTGCAACATGACTTGCATGCCACGCTCATGACACTCTTGTGGCCGTTTCGCCAGCTTGATATACACCAAATTTTAAGGTGAAAGCCTTTAATGTCTCATGCTCGCGTCCGCCCGTCCGTCCATCCGTCCCTCCAGCCGTGCCCTGGCACAGTGCCAGGTGGGCGCCGGGGCGCGCAAACGGACGCCGGTCGCGTTGGACTCTACAGCGCTCGCGCTTTGCTTGCGTAACGTCGCATTGCCCAGCGTCTCTAATCATGCAAGGAGGGAGACGCGCGCATCACGTTTCATTCTGATCGACCCCGTCTCAGTGGGCACAGGCGTTCGAGGAACACACTTTGGAATTGACAAATTGTCCGTCAATTTAAACGCTGGAACGCGGATGGCGTCTGCACGATGCGCAGAGCTCGAGAATACGAACGCATGCGAAATGGAGGCAGATTGGTCTCGCGTCTCGCTGTGATTTGAGGTAAAAAATTAAGCGAACATAAGTGGCAGGTGGTAACATGTAAATCTTGGCATCTACAATGCCACTTACATGCCACGCTCGTGGTGCGCTTGCGTCCAATTCGCAAGATTGATATACACCAAAATTTGTATTTCGCGACGTGACTGTTTGACGAATACAAATGACAGGTCCTATCATGTAAATAATGACCTGCATATTATGTACAGCATGATTTGCTCCTTGCTGGCTGCTTCGCATCACATCGATTCCCACGGTGCGTGGGATCTGCCGGTTTTTTCGTCTTCATAAGCTGCAGCATTTCACTTTACAAGGTTGTTCAAGATGCCATTACTGCACACAAACTGTAAAGTTTAAAGGCAGTAAATGTACATGTACATGCTATAAAATTTACATTAAGGGCTTTTACTGGCTATTAAAATTTCGGTGAGTGTACAGGAAGCATTTAATTCACGATGTTATGTAATGAGATTTCCCTGGATTTATTATACCATTCAAAATAGTAAAAACCACCTAGTTAGTTTCCATGTGATAAGCATGCCATTACGTTTTTCTTGCATGCAGCAGAGCTCATTTGTGCACTTTTCTCTTCTAAGACTGCGTGTTATTATCACGTGAACCAAGCTGCTTACATGTGTGTCTGACATCATATTTGTTCATCATTTATGTATTCAGGTGCCTGTGAAGAACACCTCAAGGCGCATGGCAGTGACGTCCCGGTTGCACAGCGGGGCCGGAGCCTCAACCAGCATTTCGTCGATCTTCTCAAGGTGTTGAAGAGATGAACACAACACCACACCTTAACAACGCCGTGATTATTATTTAATCATAAAGATTTTGTTTCTAAATTGCTGTTGTTGCACTATGTTTTGTGCCACCATTCTGTGGATGACGTACAACTCATGAAATGACTGTGCAGGGTCACCTCATTTGAGTACCGTCAACACTGAGGTATGGCTCTCGAAACAGCTAGAGCGTACGAACATATAAAACAAATTTTAGTCATTGCAGCAGGGCTAGCTGCTTTTCAAATTACCAATTTTATTAAATTTTTCTGTGCATTACATAAAACACTGCTTTATATTGTTGCAATGTGACCACAGCTTATGATGTCTAGCAGGTTAATTCAATCGCTTCTTCGCATATTCTTTTCTTTAAAACCTTATTTGATTCTCGCATCAAGACTGTTTTAGAAAGATACCAATCTTTCATTTCCTTATCCTGCAAGAAAGATATTCTGACAATTTCTACGCAGTACTGCTTTTACACAAGACGTCGATGTCCATTCAATCTCCACGTTAAGTTGCTTTCCACCAGATTTGGACGTCGATTTCATTTCCCGCATAATTATTACGGCTTTCCATAAGATGCGGATAACCGCACGATTTCCGCATTATGCGGCTTTCCATAAATGCGGATTTCCGCATAATACGGCTTTTCCGTAAAATGCGGATTGCCGCATGATTTCCGCATGATACGGCTTTTCCATAAATGCGGATTTCCGCATAATACGGCTTTCCGTAGTCAATAATTCCGTATCTACGGTTTCCGTACATACGGAACGTTTCAGTAGGGACATACGACACAAGGTCTTAGTAGTTATAATCAAATACTCTCACGTATCTCGGGAGCGCTTGCAATGCGGATGGAAAAGAGAGTCGGGAGAGAGAAATAACACAGCAAACCCACTTTATCACGCAAAAAATGGCAAGGAATCAAACACTAAAAGCAATCAGTTCGAATCCAAACTGTGTCTAGTCAACAATTCAATTGGGGCTAGGTCTGACTCTAATTCGAGTCCTGTCTGGCCACTATGGTATTCTAGAGGCTTCTCTAAATATGTCGCACGCACTAATCGAACGTCCTACGGTTCTTACTGTCCACGCGAAGCAAAGGCTCACTCAGTAACGTCGAGGAAGTCCTGGGAGACGTCTGACGGTCGTCGTCGTCGACCCGCATCCGAGCTGCATGTCTCCCTTGCTCGTACTGCGGTTGCCGTCGAAGTCATCATCGGACTTGCAAGGTTAGGCCTAACTCCTTGCCACCCGATCCAACCGAATCTGGCTCTACGGGGATTGTCGGATGAAGGCCTGCCGTCCGGTCAAGAAGAAGAGGCACTGCTGGTGCGTCAGAACCTGTTGTGGTTAGGCTGCTGCAAACCCGGGGAGCTTCGCTGCTCACCTGCCCAGGTCGACGGCCGCTTCCCGAGCCTCACGCCGCTGCCATAAGAACCGAGCTCCTGCTGCTCGCCGCGAGTGCGACGCTGACCTCTTTCAACTTCTTTTGGCCCTCCACCAAACAAGGCCGTTTCTTCCCTCCAACTTTTCTATTACGGCTCATGTCGCGTGCCACGCTCCCTTCGCCGACGAATCACGTGCGCGGACGTGGCAGCGGAGCACACCATCGGGTACTTTTCCGTGGCTCGGCACACCGTCGTCCCTCGCATACCTTCAGCACGTGCCGCGTGCCCCCTTTACTCATGACAAATACAGTGATTTTCGATGCTGATATTTATCCCTTTGCACTGTTAAAACGTTTCATTTTAGTGAAGGTAGCATGCCACTCACCATATATTACTTAGTGCGTCGGAAAGTTCCAAGGGCGAGTTTTGGAGATCGTGATAAATAGCGTTTTCCCTACATTTGAATGGCCACCTTTAGTTATCGGATGCTTTGTAATGTCTAGCACCACAATATATCGTGGTATTCTATTTTACTCTTTATTGTCTGTTACGCTTGATGTCTGTTAGTTCTTACAGATATCTCTAAGAAAGAAAACGCGCCCCTAAAATTCTTCTTCTTTCATTCAAAGCAAGGATCTCGTTCTGGCAGACTTCGTGCCTTCAGGTAACGTAAGAGATGATTGGACAGCTGCCAGCTCGTGAAAAGATCACTTGGAACGTAACGCCAGCAGGCAGAAAAATAGTGTCCCACACTGCCCGTAATGGGTATGACAGTCGCTGATTAACATTGTCTGGTTTAATTGCGCAGATAAACCCGATAAAGTGGAAGGGGGGATGATAGCCACTATAGCTCAGCTGATAAAGTATCGGACGCCTTATTCAATGGTCGCAAGTTCACTCCCTGCCAGCTGCAAGTTATCTTTCCGACCTCTCTATTTTCTGGACATCAGCTACACATTCTTTGGCTTGACTGTCGGTTAGTTCTCATCATTGTTGTATTTGGAGCTGGTTATTTTATCCTGCACTAGTGGGTCGTCAAGGTTTTCAGCATTCGATGTTGAAGGATCGCATGCATCATAATATTGTGGGCATTTATAAGACACTCCATCATCTGTACATAACCATCATCACATGGTGTTCTTCATCTTCTTCGTTTGTGGGGACACATCTTGAGCTTGTTCTGTGCCTCGGATGTGACTGTTTGGCCACGTCTTCCAGGCCTAATAAAAACGTGTAAAGTACTACGTTACAAGACTTGTATATACCGCATCCAAACGAAATAGTGTATGTCACATTCGGCAAATATGAAAGATGTAGTGATGCATACTTTAGTGTGTGTTCTCACCTTTGCGATGACGTCATAGTTGTGTATCATTGCAGGTCGATGAAGTGGATGCGCTTGAAAGACGAGGACGAAGAAGAGACGGGACACACACCGTGTGTCCCGTCTCTTCTTCGTCCTCGTCTTTCAAGCGCATCCACTTCATCGACATGCAGAACCAACTGGCCCAACTAAGTGCATTGACAAACTTCATTGCAGGTATCAGCGCCACTCCTCCGCCGGCTGGTTGGCATGCAGCGCCTGTCTCCCGGCTGAAGAACTCAGCGGCGTTCCCAGCATGGCTTCGAAATTCTACGAATTAAATTCCCTAGAAGTAGCGGCATAACCAAACATGTTCGATCCCTCCTTCATAGCAATCCATTAACACAAAAGTTAACCATGTCTTTCTTCAGAAGAATAATAATATATGTGGTTTAACATACCAAAACCACGGTATGATTATGAGGGATGCCGAAGTGGGGGGGGATCCCGAAATTTTGACCATCTGGCGTTCTGTGCACGACATCGCACAGAACACGGGACTCTAGTATTGCGCCTCCATCTAAATGCGACCGCCGTGGCCAGACCGAGCCCGAGGCCTTCGGCTCAGCAGCGGAGCACCGTAACCGCTACACCACCGCGGCGGATGTGCCTTCGGAAAAATGACTAGTTCACTATTCATTGCGCAGGGATATACAAGAGCTTTCACATTACCCATTGGTGTTTGGCAGCTACAGCACTTTTGCACGTGCATGTACTCACGTTAACGCCTAGTGGCACGTCTGCATCATGATCACTAATACCAAAAACTATGATTTAACCGCTCTGGTAGCTAAGTAGTTCACGGACACCTTGACGCAGCATATGCTGTACCCCGCGCAAAGATGGCGCCCACAAGAACCTAACATTGGCGTTCGATATGCACTCGTTGAAAGCGTCTAAGCAAGAGGAGAGAAATGGCGAAGTGTGCGCTCCAACTACTTGAGTGACCTACGTCTCTGCTGACACATACGCTATCACACTGCGCTTCAAGAGCGCGAAAGACGGAGTTCGTAGCTTGAGCTATGAACGCGAGGAGCCGTTCTACTTCCCTCTGCTCTACGGCGCGTTCATGTTCGCGCCTCCATGCTTCCATCTTTTAGGGTAGTGACAAGTTTGACCATAGTTTACTTACTACCGGTTTCGGCGGCCGCCAAACTTGACGGGCCGCCATGTTGGTTCCCAGTGTTCGCTCGTTTACATTCAAGGTAGCGTGGGTTTCAACAGGAATGGGGTGGTTTTTTATATATAGGAAGTTCTGAAAGATGGAGTGTTGTTCTCTGAAAATAGCCGCCGTTTTCTAGAACAGTAAGAAAGCGTTCATTGTCTCGAGTTTGTATAATATACTGTGAAAACAGTTCGTTTCTCGCAGTACATCCGCCGCAGTGGCCGAGTCACGATGATTTTTAGGTAGCCTATATTCCGATGCGGATAACCTCGATATCACTGTGAACCTAATTGAACGTCTGTCTGCGCGGCATTCCTGAAGCAAAAGCCACCTTATCACTGCAGGCACTTCAAATGCGCTCTAGAGCAGTGCAGGAGGCCGTGCTACAACATGTGACAGTGCCCGTAAATACGGGGAAGGCGGATTTTCTGTACAAGCACTAAATAAAAGCTAAGATCACGATATCAAATCCTATTTGTGGGTGGTTTTCAAATGAAAGGAAGGCAAAAGATTCCGACGCATCGCCACTCACTCCCACAGGGCATATTGGCGTTCTAATCCAACAACCGGCTTCCATGGCACACACGAACAAAAGAGTTTAGGACAGACGGACATACAGGCACAGACGGGCGGGCAGAAGGACGGACAGACAGACGGGCAGTCGGACGGATGGACAGACAGTTGGACAAACACACGCACACGAACAGTAAATTAGTCGTATGCTGTATTTATATTAAATAGGAAACTTTACTGGCCTAGTTGAGCGAGCATCGTTGTATATCTCGGCGTGGCCTTGAATAAGTCAACTCACTCAGACTCAGATTGACGCGTGAGTCTGAGTCTGAGTGAGTCCGGCTGAATTATACTTAGGTGAGTCTGAGTCCGAGTGAGCCCGCTTGAGGAAAATTTAGGTGAGTCTGAGTTCGAGTGAGTCCTGCTGAGTTTTACTTAGATGAGTCTGAGTCGGAGTGAGTCTCCTTGAGGAAAATTTTTGTGAGTGAGTCCGAGTGAGTCCAGTTGACGAATATATTCGTGAGTCTGGGTCTGAGTGAGTCCAGCTGAGTTATATTTTCGTCAATATGAGTCCTTGTGAGCCCGCTTGCGGAAACTTTTGGTGAGTATGAGTCCGAGTGAGTCCGGTTGAAGAAAATATTCATGAGTCTGAGTCCGAGTGAGTTCGCTTCAGCAGAATTTTGGTTAGTCTGCGTCCTAGTGAGTGCTAAGCGAAAAACATTCATTGAGTGAGTCTGCGTGGGCTCCATTTATTTTGCCGACGTATGGTTACAAATATTTATAGCCTGCTTTTATGGCGTGCCTTGTAATCGTATAGATGTTCCGTCTTGTAAAGCCCTAGAAATTATTTTTCAAATTATCAAGCTGTCCATGCCCTCATATACGAGGGCATGTAAGTGGGCTGTGCAGCATGTTCTGACACATGTACAACTCCAGGCCACTTTTATTAAGCGACATCGCGATCCACATTGAGTTTGATCTACAATTGTGTACCTAATCAACGGAGAATGAGTGCAATGTTCCAGCTTCATCATTCATGTGGATTCAAATACGACAAAGCAGCACGATTCGCGAGCATCGAGCACCCCGTCGCTCTCTGTTGCATTGAACCGCTTGTGTCCTTAGGTGCCGCTTCGGTTTTTCCATGAATAAATGTGGCAATTGGGAAATTTTTGAGCGCCAAACAAGACATTAACAAGTACAAGAGAGACAGGACGGGCGCTTTTAAAAATTTCCCAGTACCTATGCACCATCTCGCCAAATTTCAAGCTTTGTTAAAAATGCAGCGACGACACAGACCACCGGCTTTCGTCATGTCATACGCTACCAATTAAACAGCGGCTGTGTTATTTAAAGTGGCTAGATAAAGCTTGCCCCCGTGGTACCTCGAAAGTTGTAGCGACCGGATTTCGAGGAGGAAGGGGGTAGAAACGCACCATTCATGCCATACGCGACGCTTCATCACTTGCAAAAACAAATTTCTTCGGGCTGTAATGTGGTCAAAGAATTCTGTTACCTCTCGGCAATTCAAGGAGCTTTTAAACTTTAATGACCTCTTCGAATTCTAGACTCTTTTTGGGAGATATTGCTGCCATATTTTCCCAGCACGCCTGCAGTTCAGTCCTTCCCGACTCAAGCAAAACCCGTTTTTTAGATGCGAAGCAGCTATTTGACTAGCCTGTGTAACGCTGTCCCTCCCTCCGTGCGTACGAACGCGCCGCAACGCGCTCCCCTCGCCGCAGGTGTTGGAGCGGTGCCAAGAAGGTCAGGCCGCAGCTGCGCGTTGACGTCACGCTCCCCTCGCAGTGCGCGCTGACGTCACTCTCTCCCTCGCCTGCCGCGCGCTCGCCTAGAGCGCTGTCTCGAGGAGACGCTGACTGATTGCGGCGAGGCGTGTCGACGCGCGCCTCTTATAGTCGCGGGAGACTTCAACGTCGACGTCAGCGGAGGAGGACGAGAATGGCTCGTCGATTACATGCGTGACGTGCACTCGCTGAAGTGCGTGTCGGCGGAACGGAAACTACCCAGCACGATAAGGGGAACGTGCATCGATCTGGTCTTTGCCAACTTCGACGTCGAATGTCTGCAGGAACCTCTCAGCGTGCACTTCACCGATCACAAGGCCGTGGTAGTCAAGGCGAAACGCGCGCCAGCTCCGGTCCAGCGCCCGTGTCCACTCTGAAGAAACGACAAGACCTACGCCAGCCATCGCTTCAAACGAATCTTCCAGCGCTCAACGCAGCACCAGCGTTAGCGCCGTTCAACCCGTGACGCCACCCGTGCGCAACGCTGCTGCTTCGCATCCCGTCAGGGTTCCCTTTGGGAAGATGGTGTAAATTTTTTTTTCGTATTTTTCTTTTCTTTCCTATTCAAACACCTTTCCATTCATAGTCAGCGTTGACGCGCCGAAGCACTTTCGGTGGTCCCTCAGCCGTCATTGTGTTCGTCCAAGCCACACGGCAAAAAACTTTATGGCACGGCCGTTTCCCAGGCTCGTTTCTCGTATCTTGCTTTCGAGCTCCTAATATCCCCCAAGGAATGCAAGGAAAGTACAAAACGAAGCAACGAGCTCGACACTCTAGGCTTGGGGCCTGCAACACAAATATCTATATTCTTTCAAAAGCGAACATTCGGCAGAAGTCTGTCTGGTTGGGATAACAGAAAACTGGAGAAAAGAGAAAACTCCAGCCAAAATTTATTTCAAGAAACCGCGACGTTTCGAAGCATGATCGGCTTCTTGTTCAGGGGTGAGAAGGCCCGAGATGTGCAATGCCTTCTTGCCAGGCGTGATTGTTTGCCGTGAGTCGTCGCAAGCCCTGGCAGTAGAGGGAGGGCAGTGGCCCCGTGGTGTCGTTGATGTTTCCCGCTGTCTGCTCAACGTACCAGGATTCGAGGAGGGGCCGCCGGCGAAGGTTCCTTTCTTTTTTCCAAAATCACCGCACCGTCTGGACTGGTATGGTGGTGAAACCGCTAACAGTGCTCTGTCACTTAGCGTCCGCTGTTCAAGTGACGGAGGTCATTGTTGTGCTGCCGCATTCTTTCATGGAAGTTCTTGGTTTCCTCAATGTAGGAAGCGGGGCAGTCGGCGCACGTGACCCGGTACACGACGCCCTGCGCTTTTTCCGCAGGTGCGCTGTCTTTGGGCCGAGGGATGAAACTGCAGATGGTGGTGGATGGCTTGTGGGCAACGTGGACCCCTGCCTTTCTTAGTATACGGGCCATTGCTTCGCTGGCACCCGCAATGTAGGGGGATCGACACGCGGCGTCGTTGCGGCGTCGTTGGTATCACGTTTCCCCCGTCTTTTCTCTTACGGAGGGCTCTGCGAATAAACGCCTTTGTGTAGCCGTTGGTGCAGAGGTCACGAATTATTGTCTTCCTTTGTTCTATCCGCTGCTGTGGCGACGATTGGTGATTTTGGTTGGAGTTTTATATTTAAACTCGTGACGCAGCGGGTGGTTGGTTGTTTACACAATAAACGAAGGCACGTGTAGCTGCAGTAGGGCGATAGGAACTTTAAAATCGATTTTAAATACGTCCAAGGCAATATTATCTGTTGATATTTCGTAGATGATGCGCGTGTGTATACACAAATCTATCCCACATGTTATCTAGCCTTCAAAATTTTGTTTCAAAACTTCAATGGGAAATATAAAGGGTGGGGGGGGGGGGGGGGGGGGTATACGCTGGTATGAAGGTAAGGAGCGGTCTCAGAAATATACGAGACTCGAGCACTGCTCTTTATCCCTTACCCCCCCTCCCTTCATCTTTCAAGAATGTAGCCTTTGAAGCAGGAAAGAAGAGAAAAGTGCATGTCCTGCCTTCATCTCACTCCTTTTGTATTCGTTGTAGCACTGGCTTTCGATCATAAGTCGCTGAGCAGTGTCCCCTCTTGGGAGACAAATTAGCGCATTTCTCATATGTTTCATGAATCACTAGATGTCATTACGAACCCACACTAATTGCCCATCAGTCTGTTATTCTGCAAAAAAAAAAAAAAACAAAAAAAAAACAGTACGTTACGCACGAAGACGGCAACCTCCGCTACCCCCATTTACCCGATGAAAAGTGGCTCCTCAATTATTTATTTATTTAATAGTACCCTGAAGGCCCGAATGAATTACAGAGGGGAGCTGTGCATTTGAGAATGCATAAGAGATTAGCAGTTACATCGAAGTAAAAACAATACAAATAATGAGTTATTAAGCATATATATAACAGCGACGCAGTGAGAATAAAAAGAAATAAAATTGCTAATAGCGCAGGGTTAGCTACGTGAATTTATTGCCCCTGGTTTGTAGTAAACCCTTCAGATGTCAGTTCACCGCCTCGTCCAGTGACTTTTTTCTTAAAAATAAATATTCCTGTCCTCTCTGGGGACCAGTACGATCACTGCTAAGCGGCGCCGGCGTCCCCACCTTTCAATACGGCATTCTTGCAATCGTCTTGACTGTCAGCAGTTGGAGTTTTCGGAAAGCAGAAAATTGCCACCTCATTTTGCATGGTGTGTACCAAGCTTCGACCATACCTTTGAACACACTGGCCGGCTCTCATCGGCGCGTGCCTATGCGCGTTCCCTTCTGCCTTCTGTCCGTATTCAGCGTGGTACTCATACAACTCTTCACCATTATCCACGAGATAGAGTAGTCACTAACAGTTACAACTGGTTCTTAGGCTGCTCCGACAAATATCTTGCTAGAAACAAACGCAGTCACAACCCGTGTATTTAGATTGAGGTGCACGTTAAAGAACCCTGGGGGGTCGAAAAAAATTGAAGGACACTTTGTACATCCCAAAGTGTGTTCGGCGAAAGCGCGTGGCCATTCCACTGATTATGCCATGTCTTTTTTTCTTTTACACTCTCGGTGGGATAAGACACAAACCGAATGGGTGCGTGTTTTCTTCTTTAATTTTTTACCGCGAAACGCAGCGAGACGCGAGACTCATCTTCCTCCGGCCGCATGCGTTAGTATTTTCTCGCGCTTTGCGCATCGTGCAAACGCCATCCGCGTTCCAGCTCTTAAATTGACAGACCCTTTGTAAATTCGAAAGTGTATTCCGTGAACGCCTGGGTCCATTGAGACGGCATCGGTCAGAATGATTGCAAATTCTGGGCACAGCGACGTTACGCAAGCAAAGCGCGAGCGCTATAAAGTCCGACGCGACCGGCATTCCGTCTGCGCATCCCGGCGGCCACCTGGCTCCGTGCCCCAGCTCGGACGGACGGACGGACGGACAGACGGATGAACAGACAGACAGACAGACAGACAGACGGCCGGACGGACAGACAGACAGACGGACGGACGGACAGACGGACGGACGGACGCCGGACGGAGGTCGGACGGACACCGGACGGACGTGAGCATGAGACATTAAAGGCTTTGGTCTTAAAGATTACACCATCTCCCGCTAAAGGGAACGATGTGTAGATGCGAAGCAGCGGGCGCTAACGCTTACACTGGCGGCGGCGTTGACGCTGGCGCTCATCGCAGCGTTGCACCGGAGAGAAACCTGGGGGGCGCAAAGCACGCAGTGATGGACCGGTGTTTCCTACTGGAACATCCCAATCACTGCTAATGGGCAATGAGAGACAGAAGACTCGGACTGGACACAGAGACCCGCAGTCCGCTTTTAGTTAACGCGCACGCTGCGAATTTTTTTATCGTTCGACAACGCACAGGAGAAATCTCCCACCGGCACCACCTTGCAGGTCAAGATCCATTGCCATATATACGGGGTGGCCAGTGAACGGTTGTGCAGCGCGAGCAGTCGTTTTTTCAACCAAGAAGCTCGCTAGCAGACGCTGCCTACGTCGGCGTCCCGAGGCGAGAGAGGGGGGAGCGTAGGAGAGGGGATGACGCGCATGCGCAGTCGGGGTGTGGACGCCGCGGGCAAGGATGTCTAGAGGAGAGAGGGGGGAGCGTAGGAGAGGAGAAAGGGGAGCGTAGGAGGGGAGAGAGGGAGGGGACGCGCATGCGCAGTGAGGGTGTGGCCTCCGCGGGGAGGGATGCCTAGAGGAGAGAGAGGTAGAGAGGAGATTTTTTATTTTTATTTCTTTAATGGGTTGGCGCATGCGCAGTGGGGGGTGTGGACGGACGGACACCGGACGCCGGACGGACACCGAACGGACGGACGGACAGACGGACGGACGGATGGGCGGACACCGGACGGACGGACGGACGGACAACGGACGGACGGACGGACACCGGACGGACGTGAGCATGAGACATTAAAGGCTTTCGCCTTAATATCTGGAGCCCTCCACTACGGCGTCTCTGACAACCACATCTGGGCTTTGCGACGTAAAATACCAACCTATATAATCCGCAATCACTTTGCGAAAGCATGACATCGACTAAAACCAAACTTAGCATTTCTATAATTCGAAACATTAATATAATAATTATTGGCGTTTAACGCCCGAGAACCATGATGTGATGAGGGGCGCCGCAGCGGACGGCTTTTGTGTCTATGACAGGGAATAAAGCTGAACAATACCATGTTTCTTTGCCGCGTTGCACGAGCGGCTACAAAGCAGACAACGGTCATCGCTTCTGTGAATCACGACGGAAACTTGCACGAAATATCTTGAA
The DNA here is from genome assembly GCA_030522465.1 of Rhipicephalus appendiculatus. Taxonomy (NCBI): domain Eukaryota; kingdom Metazoa; phylum Arthropoda; class Arachnida; order Ixodida; family Ixodidae; genus Rhipicephalus; species Rhipicephalus appendiculatus. The sequence continues at coordinate 34,639 of JALIZH010025026.1, read as the reverse complement.
ATTCCGAATGCGGCGAAAAACGTACGAAAGGCGTACTGTTTCACTTTAGCTTTCTGCACAGCCTCCGACATGGACCCTCCCTTGACAGATCGGCGATGTGAATTGTAGGCGTCATCGCTTCCTCGGAGGAGGACGCGTGGTTTTGACAGCAGAGCTGTTATGCCCGCCGTTTGTCTGTTTCGTGATGAGCTCCAGAAACAATCATCATCATGCCACCACGTGCTCTCCCGCTGAGCCGATTTATGCGGCATGGGATGCAGTAACTTGCATGAGCGAGAGAACGAGTAGAGATATAGAGAAAGAGATAGATAGATAGATAGATAGATAGATAGATAGATAGATAGATAGATAGATAGATAGATAGATAGATAGATAGATAGATAGATAGATAGATAGATAGATAGAAAACTTGTTTTATAGGGGGAGGATCGCGGGCCGCTCCCACGTGGGGACGGGGGGAGGCCTAGCCTCACCGCCGCGTCGTGGGCCTTCTGGACAGCCTTGAGTTGTAGGAGGACCGGGCTCTTGAGCATGGTGTGAAAGTCATTTTCAGAGAATTCTCGATGTTTTCCCTGTAAAGAAGGGCACCTCCAGAGCATGCGACTAAAATCACTGCGATCGTGGCAATCCGAACAGAGCGCTGAAATGTCGGAGTAATGACTGTAAGTAAAGAGACTGGGGTATGTTCCCGTCTGAAACATGCGAAGGGAGATTGCCTGTGGCCTAGACAACTTTTCGTGTGGCGATGGAAACGCCCTACGGCCCATTTGATAGTGTTTTGTGGCCTCATTGAATGTAGTCAAAATGTCCCTAAAGTGGAGGCTGGGGGCTGATTCCTCTGTCTGAGCCGCGCAAGTCCCGGCGCGGCAAGTGAAACCTCGCGCCTTGGAGTAGGCTAGCTCGTCGACATTGGAAAGGCCCCCCGACCTGCGAGCCAAGGTGAGCAGGCAACCAAGCAATACTGTGGTGGGTGAGTTCCTTGTAAGCGAGAGTTCTAAAAACTTCCTCTCACATGGAACCAGACGCGAAGGCCCTAGCAGCACATCTAGAGTCAGTATAGATATCAGTTCTCTGCGGATCAAGGAGAGCTAGGGCGATGGCCATCTCCTCCGCTTTGTGAGAAGAAGGGGTTCTAACCGACGCTGAGGATAGACTCCGAACCTTAGTATCCACGGGTACTACTGCAAAGTGAGCGAAAGTGCCGTACTGGGCGGCATCGACACAACAACAAAAAGAGGAGTGGGCGTGAGCGTAAGTTAAAAGAGAGGAGGCTCGAGCAACACGCCTGTCCACGTTGTACTGTGGGTGCATCTTTCATGGAAGGGAATACACTTTGATGCAAGAGCGCATGCTATCGGCAAGATGCGTGTTTTGCGCTTCGAGCGTCAGGGCGTTGAGTCCATTGTCAACCAGTATCTCCCGCTGCGCCGATTTATGCGGCGTGGGATGCAGTAACTGGCATGAGCGAGAGAACGAGTAGAGAGATAGAGATAGTGAGAGAGAGAGAGAAAGAAAAAAAATGGGGAGAAAGATACAGAAGAGAAAAAGGGAGGGAGAAAGAGAACCAAATAGACAGAGATAGGAAGAGATGCAAAGAAACATACATAGAAAACAAAAAAAAAAAGCAGACATCAATAACAAAAGAGCAAGATAGAGGAGCAAAGAAAGAAAACAAAACAGACAGAAAGAGATAGAGAGCGAGAATTATAGAGAGAAAAAAAAAAACAAAGGGAACAAAGAGGAAACAACAGAAAGAGCGAGAACGAGAGAGAGCGAAATAGACGGAGAGAAAAAGAAATAGAAAGATACATATATGAAAGGGAATTAAAAAAAAGCTCAAGCTGCTTGGTGTTGTGGTTGGCAAGCGATACCCAACCGAACCCGATCAATACCTAGATAATACTCGTGATTTACAATGTGATCACGTGAACACTTTGTGCATCGGCGTGTGAATGCACGCGTCGCCAGTGGCGGCAAGTTGAGCCGTGGGCCGACCCGCTGTGCTCTGCCTCAGCCTGGCGCGATTCAACGCAAGCCGCGATTTTTATTTTTTTTTTTTGATGGCTGGACGCGAACGAATGTTAATAATCAAGTAAGTATGCTGTTTACAGCTCCACGGTAAAGTGTTTGACGACTTACACTTCGTCCGCATTACACTTACACTTCGTCCGCACAAGATTTGCCAGCGTCACAGGTCTTTTATAGCGATATGCACTCGGCTAGGGTAGAAGTGCTAAGCTCTCCCATAAGAATTCCATCGAACTACGTAAAGAGTGATTAAAACGAAGAGATAGCGATTTAGTGTGCTGTACTATGTAAGCGATGTATATCCCGTCCCCGTTTCGTAAGGCGAGTGAACTGTTCAAGGGACTCACTGCTCCTATTGGGACACCGTACCACCGTACTAAAATGCCCTACATTTCAGTCTTTCAACCACTCATGCCGAAGAGTCTGGGCTACAGGGCCAAAAAAAAAAAAGCGCAGCGCAAGACAAGATGCTACGTGCAGACATACTCACAAGTATCAAGACTGACGTTTTATATGGAAAACCGGGCTTTTATGCGAAACATGCTTCGCTGGTATTACAATCGGAGCCCGGTAGAAACAAAGTAACTACGCAACAAAAACGAGCTTCCCCGTAATATCGCATGACATCATTGACGCTCAAGGTAAAAAATTTCAGCAGGGTCAATGATGTACCCAGCAGTGCGTGGCCATGTTACTTCAAAATTCAACCACGATGCGGTACGACATACTCAGGCAAGAAGTATTTCAGATGCAGATACAAGATACTGCAGCCAATGATGTAATTGATAGGGTACTTTCCAGTTGTATCTGGTGATACTTTGATACACTCGCAAAATTGTTAATATAGGTAGGTTTTTACCTTCTTACAGGAAGTTCAGTAAGAATCATTTGCACATTTGAATAGCGCAAAAAAGACACAGGGACACAGGCGAGAAAGACGATACAGGCGCTAGCGCCTGTATCGTCTTTCTCGCCTGTGTCCCTGTGTCTTTTTTGCGCTATTCAAATATGCATTCCTACCAACTAGGTCGACTTTCCGTGCTACTGCAGATCATTTGCACGATAGCGCTAATATGGGTGTGCAGTTTACTTTGTCCGCAAACGTATTACCGCTTTCGCAATACCGAAACACCTGAAGAGCGCGCAGCAAAAAAAAAAAAAAAAAAAAAAAAAAACACTGATAGCGGCATTGTTGTGACACTTCGTGTATAGCTAGCATATGTAGCAGACATAAAACTGATGAGTTTTCATATTTTACTTATTAGGTGCCGTTAAGCATTCGTTACGGACATACTAACATGCAGTCTTTTAACAAGTTTTCCTTCATGAGAGATCTTGTGCAACTCACAAACTACTCAGACGAATTGTATAGTTACAGGCCACCGCAGCTATTTGTGCTAATGCACCTCACAGCTCCGGTTATCTGGTGTGTAGTAACAGTGAACAAAACTGAGGCAATCTAGCAATAATAAACAAATCAGAAAGTAAAACGAGAGTCAAAATATCGCCTCAAGGGCGATGCAATGAATGCGATAGCAAGTAATCATTACCGTCAGAGGGTATGTGCCACAACGATTGGGTAAATACCACTACTCATAACTCCCACAAAGAAGGCAGAATTCGACAGCTAGCCCAACAAATAGCTGCAAAGCGAAGGCGGTCAGCCGAAGACTCGAGTACGTACAACGAGAGAATACTAGTTAATGGGAAAGGCAAGGACGGCTGTGAGAAGACCCCAGAGCGATGGAAGGCCTACGCAAACGACGACGAGCCCATTTTCGGGTCTGTTACTGTCTGTGCTTTCACTCGAACATCTCTGCGCTGAGAATCAACGTAGAAACAATCTAGAATCACCTAGAAAGGACATCGAAGCAACCTAGAAGCAAGCAGATTGGTCGTCAGAATCTCCCAGTTTTGCTGTTTTAGGACTTGCGCGGCTTAGTGCAGGTTTCGCCATTTTCTTTCGTTCATTCATTTCTTGATTGTTACGACTCATTGGTTCTTTTGGTTCCACCAAAAAGGGTTAAAAATACTGGGTTGAGACTACGTCTTTATTATGAGAAACTAGTCACATTTATTTAAACGACACAATTAGAATAATTTGCTTTGTCGTGTCGTGCCTGCTTAAAGGACTGAAAGGCAATTTCATATTTTTTGTTGAGATAACCTTCAATGGGTAGCCTACAAATGAAGCCGTTTGCACAGGCAGCCGAAATTTAAATGAAAACCAGATCAAGGATGGGGGGCCTTTGAGGTTGACTTGACCTATGTGTTTGGCTGAAGTTGGCTTCGTCGGCAGTACGTAGCGGTCGCGTGATGTCCGGCCTCTCAAAAGGCCCTATATGGTTGCAAGTATAAATACGAAAATGAAGGAATTTTGCTTAATTATCTTTCTTCCCTGCTGACTGAATTGATACCTCCTAGAGGTCGCTGCACTACACGTGGTGTTACAGTGCTTGCGGAAGCCGCACAAATTTGACGTAGCGATTACGTCACATGATGTGTGGATTGACTTTTGGATTGGTGACACTTGATGACATCTCTGCGTTAGGTGGCGCAACCAAAAAAACTCAACGGGACGCAATTGGTCACGATGCTGCTATTAAATAATTTGTGCACTAAAAGTTATATCTTGAACTGCCTAATGTGTGGAATAGTTCTTTGTAGTGTAATAAAGGGTGGTTGCCATGGCAACCGCACATCTGCACACCTTATTGCTAGGCCTGACCGTGAGACCGCCTCACCGGCTTCAGCGGTACCCACGTTTACGCATTTAACAAGAAAAGGTAAGCAAATAAAATTAATTTATATTGCAATAAGTTTTTACAACGTGTCCTAAGGCCAAAGACACGTAATGAAAAGCGTATTTTCAAGCCATATAGTATGCGGTCGAGGTAGTTCAGCAGAAGCGTTTCAGCGCGTATGAAAGCGTTCCCTTCGCAAGCCGAGCAATCGAAACAATCGACACTTTTCAAACCAAGGAGTCAGGTTTTATTGTGCAATAACACATGAAGCATGCCGAAAACTACTGTTTTGAAATAAAAAACTACTAGTGAATACTTTCGCGGTAAAAAAGAAAGCTGGAACAGAAATAAACGTGACTACTGAAGTTGTTTAACTGTAGTGTGATACACCATATTTACATCATGAAAAGTTTAGATGCGGGAAAACTGAGCACCCAGGTAGAAGGCTGGTGACACCCGAGATTCAGGCTAACCATAACAAGCAAGCTCAGAGAAATCCGCGCCATCGCGCTAATTCTTCAACCATCACTGTGCATCGCAGGGGCGCGCAGCTGCCTGTGAAAAAAGCCGTTTTTGCGCGTCCTCGAGCAGCTCATAGCCGCGACCGCCGCCGCTGAGTCGCTCGCATGTGAGGCAAATTTAATGGCGCTTATCTGCCACACGATGGAAAAGGCGCTATCTTTTATCAGGTGCAATGCCACCTCAGGAGCTTCACGTGCGACCTCTTGATCATTGACCCCGTGCTCAGCGTCCACAAAGTCGCCTGCAGAAAGTATGACACATGCAACGTATTTACCGCAAATGTGGCATACGCAACCACTATCAAGTGTTGCAAGTTGACGTTTCTTGCGCGATATTAGAAAAAGCAACTGAAGACAGCGACGAAAGACCTATAAAACCCACCAGTTCCAATTTGTAAAAGTTGCGCAAGAAACGTTGACCATGTTTGACCAACTGGCCGATGGCCAGGTATTTCGGTTGCAAATTTGTTTAGTCTAGATATGAAGACGTGACCCTTAAATAAATATGGAAGTGTGGCAGAAAGAAGTATGAAATTATCTACCAAATAAATGTGCTAGCAAGAACATTAGTGCTTCGTACAAGTGGTGTCAAGATTGAAGGATGTTCAGAGATTGTAGCATACCTTGTTTTGATTTATTTTGAGAACGAAGCTCTTTATAAAATCGATCCGCGTAAGCCGATCCAGGAAGCTATCATCAAAACCGAGTATGCGCTACAGAAATTGGGTAGAACGCCCTACTCACCACACAACCAGAGATGAAGACAACAGTCGGCCCAACAGATGGCTGTGAAGCGACGGCTGCGAGCCGAAGACCCGGAATACGTACAACGAGAGTGTGGTAAGGAAAGGCAACGGGGGCGGCGAGAACAAGGTTAGATTGAATAGCGCGACTGATCACGGGACACAAGAAAAGGAACACACACCACAAAGCGCGTATCCTTTTCTTGTGTCCCGTGATCAGTCGCGCTATTCATTCTAGTCATGCCTTGCCAACACGCCCAGTCTTCAACCTTAGAGAACAAGGTGTCGGCGCAGGTTATGTCGCTAGAATATCTACACTCGCGTGGTGTCTGTGATCGTATGTTGTGTAACTCGAACCTTTCTGCGCTGAGAATCAACATAGAAATAACCTTGCATCACCTGGGTAAAGCCTAGCAACAACCTAAAAGCAACCTAGCACCGGCATCACCTAGCTGAGGCTTAAACTCAATATAGAAGCAACAAGATTACTCTCGATAATTGCCCAGTTTTGCTGTTTGAAGCCTGCGGTTTAGTGCAAGCTTCGCCAAATTTTTCTCTCGTTTTCTTCCACTTTTCCTTTCTCTTTCTCTTTTTCTGTTTTTTTCTGTGTCTTTTTGTCTCTGTTTCGCTATATTTCTGTCCTTCTCTTTCTTTCCTTTCTTGCTCGGTCTCTATTTGTCCTTTCTTCTCCCTTTGAATCTTTTTCCCTGTCCATCTAGTTCTTTGATTCCCTCTATTTCTCTCTTTCTTTCTCCTCTCTTTCTCTTATTTCTATCACTATCTGTGTGTCTCTCTCTACGTCTCCTTTTCTTGCTGTATCTTCCTATCTTTATATTTATTTCTCTGTCTTTTTCAAATCTTTTTTCTGCCTTCCTTCCCATTCTTTATCTCTTTTACTCTCTTTCTTTCTTTATCTTTCCCTCTCGGTTCTTCTTTGCACTCGTTCTCTCTCCTATCAGCATTTTTGCGTCCCGCTCCGGATAAATCCTGTTCTGAAAGCTAAGCTGAAGACGAAGAGTACTAAGAGAGTGCGCGCTGGTTGTCGATGGGGATAGGTTTTTGTTCTCTTTGCACCGACTAACGCTCGACTTCAAGCACTCCGCTGTTAAAGCACTGAATTAAGAAACATGTGAGTCTAAACCTGACACAGGATCATGCAGCGGATATGGCAAATGTGAAAACCACGATCACTGCGAATGGCGGATGCATGCTCTAACAACGCTTTGTGAACCGATTATCTTTCAATAGCGGAGGTGGTTAAGGCGGCCATCAGTCCGTGATCTGCGAAAAGAACATGATCATCATCATGAACAGGCACGCACTCTCTTCGTCATCGCCGTCCTCTTCTGCTTCTCTGTTCTCTCCGTGTCACGGAATGCCACTTTTTCGACCCGTCGTCATGCCGATTAACGCGCGCCGCGCTCACCACGCTCCCCCGGCTGACCAGCGCGCCGGCTTGGGCAGCTTGGGCATGAAAAGGCTTGTTTTTAGAGCCGCGAAGAGCAGCGGAAAGGCGTGTTATTCTTCGAATGTTGCTGCCGAAGGGTGTTCGTTGTTCTGTACCGCGGCGACGACAGATTTTGTTGGAAAGCCGCTGTGTGCCCCGAACTTTAAGACTTCAAAGCGCTCGGCTGAGAACCGAGGCAAGATACCGTTCCCACGGAAGAAGCTGCACGTGTACGAGCCGCCTACGTGGTCACCTTAAACGGGTTGTCTCTCTTGATTATTGGAGAACCCTCCCCTAATTAAAAAGGGGTGTCGTCAATATTTTGAGGGCGGACTTGGTGACAATGTAATGCGCATGATTAGACCCATGTCAATGGTCCCTTTTCCCCCAGGAAGTGAATGACGGGACAAGAAGGGGATTTAAGCGTAGGATATCGCCCTGCTAATCAATCTAGTTGCTTGTCAAACGTGGTGTAGAAATAGATAAACGAGTATCCCTTCTAGAAGTTTTTAGTGTGTGCTTTGTATCGGCTGGCCACCTAAATTTAGCCGTTCGCCTAGTTGAGACACGTCTGCGACGTAGGCACCGGAATTCAATCTCAGGTTAGCTCAACCTGCCTATCACCTTCAAGCACTAGCTCCCGGAAACATAGGCGTTGCAACTCGGATCCACCGTCATCGCAGTCATGCAAGAACTCTTCAGGACTTTTCGCATCCGATCGTCATGGACGCAACGCTGCCGGTCATCTCACGTATGCCTGCACCCGTTTATACCATCGAACTTTCGCGTCTTTTCAGTTTAATTTTATTCCATCTTTTTTTTAGCGTTAGTTCAGTTTGGGTATTGTCTAACACTTGTATTTTAAAAGCTTATTGTTTGACTCTATTTGTGTATTGTTAGTTTAGTTGAAGTGTTGTATTTAGAGTGCTTGTGCCGCTATAGCTAGATTAGAGCTCTTGTTTTGTTGTCCAAACACGTCTTCGGTCCTTTCACTGCGTCTGCTTGCGTACGGAACGGACCAACCTGCTGTCATTGCCATCGCCGCCTTCGCGCCGACAACGCTTGAGTGGCAGCTTGTAACACTACCAGAACAGGGGCGCTGATATGTCCGGCGCGGGATGCAATAACTCTGATGGGGCGAGAGAACAAGTACACAGAGACCGAAAGGAAGGGATATAGAGAGGTAAATTCTTGGCTACGAAATGTTTTCGGCGAGTCGAGGTTCGACACCGCCGATCCACGATCGGAAGGCGAGCGTCGTAAGCACACGGCTATCTGTTTTTTTTTTCTTCATATTCGACATAAGCATGGTCCTTCGAAGCAATACAGACAGAGAACTATGTTCATTTCGCTCGTATCGCGACCCAACGACGAACACATAGTACTGAAAAATTCCCATTCATCTCTAGAGCGAATACATTAAAGAACTGCCATTTCCGATTACACAACAGAATGGTGGTAAGGATAAACACCTCACCAGTGCAATATACCATTCTGGCCGATCTTAGCTAAGTGACCATATAATGATGAAGTAGGATGTTGAGGAAATTATTGGCAATGTGTTTTTCTGGAACATGCGCGCACGCTAGAAGTGTATAGCATATCCTGGTATTGTACAGTATAACAAGGGGATGGGAAGGAGATGTGATGGTGAGGAGGAAGAAAAGGAGGGGAAAACGAGTATAGAGACAGAAAGAAAGAAAGATAGACGGCGAGCGAACGTCTACAGATACAGAGATAGAGAGAAAGATAGCGAAAAAAAATATAAAGAGAAAAATATAGAGAATGAAAGGCAAGAAAGAAAGCAAGAGATAGACAGAGGACAAAATATACAGAAATATGTTCGCTGACCGTGAACCGGGGATTATACTAAGGCGCAAATGTGTATCCTGAACATTATTTTCTGCTCACATTGGAGTATTGAATCAGCACTCATTAAACGCCTAAGTATATTACCTTTAGGTGCGATTTCCTGCTCAGGAAATTCAATGACATTGACGCATTGGTGGAGATTTCTATTTGAATATGTGAAGTGCAGTATCCTGACTGCGCTTTTGAAGACCGACGTTGAAAAATGCCACATGTGTTGGACTTGTAATAGGCCAGCACGAAAGTTGCAGTACAGTTGTCTAGGAGCGTTTATTTATATTCCTTTACCTATGTGTAATCTACTGTCGGCAATGTTAAATTCATCTGATAGTTGTAGCTCAATGGGAGCTTTAAATTGCTCACTTTATTTCGCCCTAGGATTATCCGACACTATATATTTATTAAAAACTCAAATGTAACGTTAGTGTAACGACACGTTCCAATTTTAAAAATGTAACTGTAACGAGTTCCTTTTTGCACTTGAGGAACTTGTAACGGGAACTCGTTCCGAAATTGGGAAGGAACGAGGAACGAGCTTTCGTTCCTGTTTTAGAGGAACGTGTACAACACTGCTTCTCCCTAATCGTCTTCTGTATCTTACACTGATTTGTCCGGAGCGGCATACAATAACCGAGATGGACGAGACAGCGAATAAAGAGAGAGAGAGAGTGAGAGTTGAAGATAGAGAGAGAGAGAGAGAGAAATTCTATGGGAAATAAAAATGCTGACAGTGTCCACTAACTTGCGCAAAGCTTTGCACAGAAGCATGAGCCCGTCGGTAGACGCGAGAGAATCTCGCTGAAACTAGGTAGTGATCATTTTGTGCTCCTATTGCCTTCACACCGTGTCAGAAAATGCGCCGACACTGCAGCCAGGCCACTCTTAACGACTGGAAAATACTCAGATTGCAACTCTTCGCCTGATCCCCAATTCAGGGGAATGCATGATGTCGGCATCCCATGCCCTTCATACGCAACGAGCGCATACTCAGGCACTTGCCGCCACTAACGTGACTCCCGCTATCGACCCACGGCTTGTGCATGCATGGGATGCTCGCCAAGGCCTAATACGCCGTTGACGGTGAGGCAAGGTGACAAGGAGTTGCTTTGCTTGGGCGTCCGATGACGTGACTCGTCTCTACACCCAAATGAGCACAAGGTAGCTAGCTGAGTAGTTAGTTGGTCCACTTGCGTAGCAAGCTGTGCGTTTGAGGCGCTGAGTTCATCAAAGCGCTGCTGTAACTGCTACTGACTCTTCAGTGGCGCGTAACAACGGTGTGTGGGAGCCGGCCTGTCGTATGCTGTGGTGTGCTGTCGTCGTCGCTTGGCGTAACGCTTGGAAAAGCACGAATAGCATAGCCATCTGAGCGCGCGCTCGTGCCAAAAAGTATTTTTAAGGGCGAAGCTCCCTTAAAGCGGCACCCGTTCGTCCCTCGTCGCTGTCATAGTCGTAGTGCGTAACAAGTCTTACGCTTTGACCTCCAAGGTGGTGCCGGTGGGAGATTTCTCCTGTGCGTTGTTGAACAATAAAAAATTCGCAGCGTGCGCGTTAACTAAAAGCCGAATTCTTCTGTCTCTCATTCCCCATTAGCAGCCATTGGCATGTTCCAGTAGGAAACGTTAAAAAAAAAAAAAGCCGACTTCTGCTGTCTCTCATTCCCAGTAGCAGCCATTGTTTACCTCCAAGGTAGTGCCTGGTGAGATTTCTCCTGTGCGTGATTAAACAATAAAAATTTTGTTCAAAACGCCGTTGATTGATGAAATAAACCAACGAAAGACGCCAGATGTTTTCTAAAAGCGAAACGAAAAGACGCCAGATGTTTCTAAAGCAAAACGAGAAGACGCCAGCTGCTTAACGAAAGACGCCAGGTGTTTTCTAAAGCAATGGCTTTATAATCAAAACCACATCGCGATACAGGTTTGTAGTTGACGATGCTCGTTGCCGTCGGTGTGTGCTCGTATGCAAGAACCACTTAGCTTACATTTCACCGACCACAAAGCGGTCATAATGAAAGGACAACGGAAACCAGCAATAAAAGTTTGATAAAACATTTAATCAATCGTTTCACGTCATTTTTATCGGGCGAATTAACGGAAGAAATTTAACCGATGATTACTTCCAGGAGCTTCGCCCAATCTCATCATCATTCACCTCGTGGATCTGCCGTCAATTTTTTCATATTCTTATTCAAGCGCCTTGATGATGGTAAGTACGGGGCACCTTAAAACCACGTATAAAAATGGAAAAGAAATGAAGAGCAAGCGCGAAACAGAAAGAGCAAAAAAGAGAAGGAAAAAGATACAGAGCGATGAAGAAATAATTTGAAATAAAGTTAGTAAAAATACACAAAAACAGAGGAAACACTAAGATATAACACAAAAAATGTCACAGTTTCGCCGCAAGCGCGAAGCAAAGAATGCGATAGCAAGCTCGATACTTGCAGCTTCCCGCGGAAACACAAAGAAGGACGCTCGAAAAGGACACGCAGGTATACACAGGAGAAGCGTGAACTAACAATTATCACAGTTGTTAGGCCTTTGTGTTTGATCAGCGCGCTGTAAGTATCGACAACGCAGAACCCGACGCTCTTAGATGTTTCTTCTTCTTTTAAAGTGTGGCGCGCGGACTGACCCCTCGGGGTCTCCTGCCACGTGGTGGCGTCTGACGCAAGGTGTGGGTGGTGTTCTATTTTTTTTTTTTGTCGTTCCACGCCTCGAGCGGATAAAGAAAGGGGCCCCTTTTTTTGTGCGCGTCTCACGGGCAGTTTTCAAACTGAAAGCAAATGTAGGAGCGTTGCATGATACAAAACACGCTCAAGCTCCTGTGAGATCTGCATACCGCCAGCTATAAAAGGTGTGTATAAATAGCTTGCCGTTATTATGCCGGTGTATGCATGGCATGTGGGTGAGTGGTCTAACGCAGCACGCTGCGAAGCGACGGGTCGCTAATTCAAATTTCCAGTCGGGAACGCTGGAATTTTTTCTTCAAATTTATTTTTCTCTGTGCTTTCTTTTATATATATATATATATATATATATATATATATATATATATATATATATATATATATATATATATGTATATATATATACATATCCGGGGCGTGACGGCGACGGCAAAAATCAGCCGTGAGTGTCCATATAATTGCTATCGCAATAAAAAAAAGAACGACAGAGGCAAAGAAAATAAAATCGAAGAGAAAGAAGGCTGCCCTGTACCGCACTTGCTTCAGGCTTGGCAACCCTAGCGCGAAAGTTCCTTAATTCTTTTTCTCGAAAGGGCTCTCATTTAATACCCATTAAATTCATCAAACCCTCACAGACAGTGTTACCCAGCTACATTTGTTTTGCACTGGAGGCACAACTCTATCATGTTGTTCCCATACCTTCGCAACTTGAACGCGGGGAAGCGTAACGTTCCGGGCAAGACACTCTGCTACTAAGCATAAGGGACTGGGTTCAAGCCGAACTACCGTAGTGCAATCATAATTTTATTCATTTATTTACTGACTAATTATTTTTTTCTTTTTTTCATATTTACGTAATTGCTACCTGACACACAAACAGATGGGCAGTTTTCTGTTTCAGTCGGCGTAGCAATGCTGGCGCACTTGAAATTCATACTTTACCATAAACGGTTGTCAAAGTCGAGTTTCGGTGGCAACCGGTTGGCCTACTGTACGGCCGTTGCATATAGCGACGACTGTTGGAAAGACGAAATTCGCGACGGCAACGCGACGCATCTAAACGTTAGCGTTCCGAGAATTTCCTGCATCGTTTAATTAATTGTCTAAAGGATAGGACGGGAACGTCATCTATTTTTTCGTAGTTATCACAATTGTGAGGGTAGCAACCAAGGATATTTGGATTGGAAGCGAAATGCAGAAGTAAAAGCAGATTGAGTGTGGAGGCTTTTAAGCATGACTTATGCTGCGCGTTCTTGCAAGCATTTGGTTCCATAGACAGCGCTACGCTCGATCTCAAATAGGCACCCTCTGCCGGCACGCTTAGCCAAAAGGCTTGATTGAATATACCCCTGTTGCTATAATACATTTTAAGGCGAAAGCCGTTAATGCATAGAGAAACATATTTACGTAAAGCGCGGACACTCCCGTAGGGCCCTGCGGCCGCAGGGCCCTACGGGAGTGTCCGCGCTACTGCACTGCTTTCAGCGCCACGAGCGGCTGGTCAGACCGGTAATGTCTTCGGCATCATTAAATAAAACAACAAAAAATTTCTTTCCGACGCTGGAATTTGAACCCGTGCCCTCATGCTTTCAAGGCGAGGGTCTTTACCACTAAACTATACACCCACGCTTTGTCTACATGAATACGTGTACATCTAAACCATATGAATGTGCTGTATTCATGGTGCTCAACACATTTAGAAAGACAACACTTTCTATACAGACTTTACAGATTTTTGTGGTAGCTCATTAAACGACCTCTGTAGGACACGATGTAGAGCCGACGTGGCGGAGTGTTCACATCAGTGAAATGTTTTCTTTGAAAAAAAATTAATGCCGAACTTGCGTTTCCATGGTCCTTCTGAGTTGGCTATTAGATGTGGTGGCTAACGAGTGGAAGAGAGCTTAGGTACGCCATCTGGCGGTTGTTCAGACCATTGCTTGCTCGGCCGCGAAAAGGCTCGAGTGGCCACTCTCCGTCCGTCCGTTCGTCAGTCCGTCCGTCCGTCCGTCCGTCCGTCTGTGTGTGTCCGTCCGTCCGCCCGTGCGTCCGTCCATCCGTCCGTTTGTCCGTCCGTCCGTCCGTCTGTCCGTCCGTCTGTCCGTCCGTCTATCTGTCTGTCTGTCTGTGTGTCCGTCCATCCGTCCAACCATCCGAGCTCTGGCACGGAGCCAGGTGGCCGCCGGGATGCGCAAACGGACGCTGGACGCGTCGGACTCTACAGCGCTCGCGCTTTGCTTGCGTAGCGTCGCTGTGCCCAGCGTTTGCAATCATTCTGACAGACGCCGTCTCAATGGACACAGGCGTTCACGGAATACACTTTGGAATTTACAAAGGGTCCGTCAATTTAAGCGCTGGAACGCGGATGGCGTTTGCACGAAGCGCAAAGCGCGAGAAAATACTAACGCATGTGAACGGAGGAAGCTTAGTCTCGCGTCTGACTGCGATTTGCGGTAAAAAATTAAAAAAAGAAAACACGCACACATTCGCTTTGTGTATTATCCCCCTGAGAGTGTAAAATAAAAAAAGACATGGCATAGTCAGTGGAATGGCCACACGCTTTCGCCGAACACACTTTGGAATGTACAAAGTGTCCTTTCTTTAGATGCAATCCACCCATTGCACGTAGAAGAACGTTCTTATGGGCTAGAGCGTGCCACGCGAATAGTGGAGTTAATTGTCGAACTAATGCGGTTGCCAATGAAAATCCTGCAATCTTCCATACCACATGTAAAAATGCCGTCGCGCCTTACCACTGATCCGATCACTCGACGGCCGACGACTGTTCTCTCCGCTGTCAGTGCACAGTGTGTATCGCTTGTACTGCGATAGCAATTACCTGGACACTCTCGGCGGATCTTTGCCGTCAGCGTCATGTCCATCAAAAATATTTGTATGTATACACAACAAAAACCCACAAATAAAATGCCCCCTCCTCCCCGAAGGGAATCGTGAGGAAATGCGAATGCATTTCGCGCGCGCTTCACTCCATTTATATATACGTGCGAGCGAGCGGACGGGAGTGTGGGGAGCAGGGAGGAGAGAGAGCGAACGGCGAGAGAAGGAGCAGCGAAGCACTCCACCTACCCTCTGCTACACTCTCCACACACGCGGGAGCTCCGCCGAGCTTCCGCGATGCGAGCGCCCTCACACACCAGAGCGCGCTCCTCCTCTCCCACTCACTCTCCGCTACTCCGCCCGCACCACCTGCTCCGGTTGCTAGGGGCGAGGAGAAGCGCGCGCGCCTGCAGCTGTTGCTATGGGAGAGGGAGTGAGAGCGGAGAGATAAAAATTACACCATCTTCCGCTAAAGGGAACCATGTGTAGATGTGAAGCAGCGGGCGCTAACGCTTACACCGGCGGCGGCGTTGACGCTGGCGCTCATCGCAGCGTTGCGCAGGTGAAAACTGGGGATGCGTAAAGCACGCAGCGATGAAGCGGTGTTTCCTACTGGAACATGCCAATCGATGCTAATGTGCAATGAGAGACAGAAGACTCCGACTGGACACAGAGACTCGCAGTCCGCTTTTAGTTAACGCGCACGCTGCGAATTTTTATTGTTCAACAACGCACAGGAGAAACCTCCCACCGGCACCAACTTGGAGGTCAAGATCCATTGCCATATATACGGGGTGGCCAGGGAACGGTTGTGCAGCGCGAGCAGTCGGTTTTTTCAACCAAGAAACTCGCTAGCCGACGCTGCCTGTGTCGGCGTCGCCAGGCGAGAGAGGGGTGGGAGCGCAGGAGAGGAGAGAGGAGGGTAGGCGCATGCGCAGTGAGGGTGTGGTTGCCGCGGCGAGGGATGCCTAGAGGAGAGAGAGGGAGAGAGGAGGTTTTTTATTTTTATTTTTTTAAGGGGTTTGCGCATGCGCGGTAAGGGTGGTCACGCCGCACACCACCACCACCGGATTAAGCTTCGCCATAAGATGCTTCAGATCTAACACCTGCCGGCGCTTACCTCCTCAACCTATCCTCCTCCTCCTCCTCCGCGGACAACGCTGGACAACGCTGGACAACGCCGGATGCCTGACATAGCCCGACTATGAAATGCATTCGCATTTAAAAAGATGGTTGATCCCTCCGTCACAGCATTCGGTATAACACGGAAGCGAAACATGTCCCTACAGAAGTAGTTGTATGTTTACTGTACATTCATATAAGAGAGCTGGCACTACGTCTGTTTCTGTTGGGCAGCTGTATGTAGCACCACATAACGTCGATGCACCCACGTTGACCCATTGGTACATCTCCATCCCGACGACTAACGCATAATCAATGATTAGACGAACCCTTGTGGTAGACTTAATCGTTAACGGTGTGTGGCTCAACATCACATACAAAACCAATTTCTTGCACAAATGCAACGGTGATGTACCATATTTTCTGAACAATGCGTAATTAACGAGCTTTTGATGTACTTGGTATTTGTCTGTGGCTCAATTTCACATACAGAACAAAATGCTTGCACAAATGCAACGGTGATGTACTCTCCTTGTGTGTGTTTACATATCCCAGGAATATATTGGCAAGGTTCATTGAACAGAGCTAAAAATGAATTTTCCAAAGACTTTAGAAATTCCTCCGCCCGTGTGATAGAACACTGCCAAAATGTCCTTATGCAGCCGCTTTCATTCTCCTACTCCCACAATCAAACGTTATGTACTCCAGAGTAGTGACCCGGTGCCGCCCATCTTCAGATGACCACAGCAAGACATGACTCGTTTTATGAAAGAACGGGTGCTTGCACACAGTATTCGATTTTAAAACCTGCAAAATGTCACTCCCAACAAGCAAGTGATGCCGGTAACTTTCCGTTTCAGCTCTATACGTTTCAACAGTAGTCGCATTCACAGCAATCTATACTTTGTGTGAAAAAGAAGTGCTGCTAAATATGCCCTACTACTGGCCCACTTCCTACCTAGTTATATGTGATACTCTATCACATATAACTAGGTAGCAACCTGCGTATACATACTGTAAGTTCGCTTTGCTCTACCCAAGGGCGGATCTAGCCACTCAATTTAGGGCTGGTGGTTGCTTGATGTAAAACCGAAGAGAGGAGGAGGGGTGTCTTGACTTTTTTTTTGTCTTTAATCGCACAAGAACCCCATCATAGCATAGATGCTGTAAATTTGTGATACCAGTGGTCCCACTCGTTTGTCCTAATTGGTGATAGCAGGTCGGCGACAAGCATTGAAGAGAGGGGGCGATCGCCCCTACCGCCCCTCTTCTAGATCGGCCACTGGCTCTAGCATGCATTGAATTTTCGAGCATATATTGCAGCAGACTCGTTTGTGCAGAAACAGGTAAAACTTGTGCTGTGATCTGTGTTACAAAGCTTAGCAGTGAAGATATTTTCTGTAAATGTGAGAGCGCAGTGGCAATTTGAGAAAATTTTATTAGAATCCAAAAGCTGTGCATCTCATCAGCTGGACAAATCGTGAAGCCTCATGAAATGACAAAAATCGTAGCGCATACCAACAACAGATAAATAAATAAAAAAGCTGATGTTCAAATTCAAAGCATTGCTTTATGAGTGAACGGTGCGCACGCTCACATTGTGCATTGTTATTCCGTCTTCTCAGGCAGTCTCCGAGTAATGGGCAAGCGTTGAATTTTGACGCTGGAAGCTGCGCAGGACCGCATTTTTCAAGTCGGCGAAGCGCCGCCGCTGACATGATTCACAAATTTTAGACAAGTTCGCTTTGTGGTAGCGGCACGTAAAGTCTGGCACACAAACCAGCATTGACATATCAAAGCTAATTTAAAACGGTGCTGCGTAATGCCGATAAAAAAAAACTACCGTGGCAAGATTTGAATGATTTAACTGACCGAAACGCAATCAGTGCCAATGGGCTGCTGCTATTAGAGCGTCAGGATAACCGAATTACTTGGACTCAAGCAATCAACCTCTTGTATTAATACTAGAAATAACAGAAAAACCAAGCGCTACTAGTTTTATGAAAAACGACACGGTAACTACGCTTCGAACGATCTTTTGATACATTCTGAAATAAAACTTTTAGCTGCGTTGAGCGCTCCTAACAGGCAAAACGCGAACTAACTCATCTGACCACTAAAAGAGGAGTTAGTAGTTCTGTTATACGCCCATCTCGATAGAACTCGCCACAGTTGATTTTAAGGCGAAAGCCTCTAATGTCTCATGCTCACGTCCGTCTCTCCGTCCGCCATCCGTCCGTCCGTCCGTGTCCGTCCATCCGTCCATCTGTCCGTCCGTCCATCCATCCGTCCATCCGTCCGTCTGTCCGTGACCATCCATCCGTCCTTCCGTCCATCCGTCCGTCCGTCCATCAATCCGTTCGTCCGTCCGTCCGTGTCCGTCCGTCTGAGCCCTGGCACCTGGCACGGAGCCAGGTGGCCGCCGGGGTGCGCAAACGGCCACCGGTCGCGTCGGAGTCTACAGCGCTCGCGCTTGGCTTGCGTAGCGTCGCTGTGCCCAGCGCTTGGAATCATTCTGACCGACGCCGTCTCAATAGACACAGGCGTTCGCGGAACACACTTTGGAATTTACAAATGGTCCGTCTATTTAAGCGCTAGAACGCGGATGGCGTTTGTACGATGCGCAAAGCGGGAGAAAATATGAACGTATGCGAACGGAGGAAGATTAGTCTCGCATCTCGGTGCGATTCGCGGTAAAAAATTAAACAAGAAAACACGCACACATTCGGTTTGTGTGTTATCCCACTAAGAGTGTAAAAGAAAAAAAATTCCCCCATCTCCCACTAAAGGGAACCATGTGTGGATGCGAAGCAACGGGGAGATTATTAGCTTGAGCGGGAGGAACGTCACCGCTCTCGTTTCACGGCAGTGGTCCGGGCGCTCATCGCGGCGCTGCGCAGGAGAGAGAATGAGGCGCGCACGCTTCGTCATTTTCGTGCCGCGGAACTACCGTGGCGCCCCCCAGCGGAGGTATGCAGCTGTCACACCACCTGTCATTCGCGCCGCTCCGTAGAGGATTCCTAGAGAAAAGGATGGGGGGGGGGGGACCGTAGGATAGGAGAGAGAGGGGACGTGCATGCGCTGTGGGGGTGTGGGACGCCGGAGCCGCTCCGTAGAGTACAGTATTCCTAGAGGAAAGAGGGTGAGAGGACGCGCATGCGCCGCTCCGTAGAGTAGATGATTCCTAGATTAGAGGAAGGGGTGAGCGTAGGAGAGCACACGCATGCGCTGTGGGGGGTACGGGACGCGGGAAGGACTAAGGCCCCCTCCAAACACATGCAAGCAAGATGAAGGAATGGGGTCAACCTGGGCGGCAGACACCACCTGCCTAGCCATTGCTAAGTAGCCTCTCTGTGCTCTCGGCCATGACTCAAGAAATGGGGTCAACCTGGGCGACAGACACCACCTGCCTAGCCATTGCTAAGCATCCTCTCTGTGCTCTGAGCCATGACTCTGATGACTGTGTTAGGGTTGACGGCCTTCATATTACTACAGTGTCCTGGTTCGCATAATGGGTGCTTCCCTACTTCATGACAGTGGCCGGACGCGGGACGCGGGAGGGACGGACAGAGCCCCCGAGCATAAGATGCTTCGCATCTAAAACTTCCCATTTCCCGCTAAAGAGAACCATGTGTGGATGCGAAGCAGCGGGGAGATAATTAGCTTGAGCGGGAGGAACGTCGCCGCTCTCGTTTCACGGCAGCGCTCCGGGCGCTCATCGCGGCGCTGCACAGGAGAGAGAATCAGGCGCGCGCGCTCCGTCATTTTCATACCGCAGAACTACCGTGGCGCCCCCCAGCGGAGTATGTAGCTGTCGCACCACCTGTTGCGCCCGCCGCTCCGTAGAGGATTCCTAGAGAAGAGAACGGGGGGGGGGGGGACCGTAGGAAAGGAGGAGGAGACGTGCATGCGCTGTGGGGGTGTGGGACGCGGGCGCCACTCCGTAGAGTAGAGGATCCCTAGAGGGGAGAGGACGCGCATGCACTGTCAAGATGTGGGACGCGGGCGCCGCCCCGTAGAGTAGAGGATTCCTAGACGGGAGAGGGGGGAGGGGACGTCCTCTCCTCTAGGAATCCTCTACGGAGCGGCGTGCACGACAGGTGGTGCGACAGCTGCATACCCCGCTGGGGGGCGTCACGGTATTTCCGCGGTATGATAATGACGGAGCGCGCGCGACTCATTCTCTCGCCTGTGCAGCGCCGCGATGAGCGCCCGGACCGCTGCCGTGAAACTCGACGTTCCTCCCGCTCAAGCTAATTATCTCCCCCGCTGCTTCGCATCCACACATGGTTCCCTTCAGCGGGAGATGGGGAATTTTTTCACCCTCTTCGGTGATTGCTGGAACTTGAGTGTTTCCGCGACCTGGTGTTACTGCCAAGCGAGGCAAGCGCTCGTCGCAGAGCTATTTTTGGTATCTATGGATGCTATGAGGGAGGCCGACGCTAGGGCAAACCTTGCCACCTTGCCGTGTGTTAAGACGTTGACAAAATTGCACTTCTCTAATTGGAAACGCACCGAATGGGGACGGGCGCGTAGCAACGACTCGCTACAGATGCTAATCACGGAAGTCATGCTCATGAAGCATTAGTTTACTTCACCGCTCCCAGCTGGCGACACCATCCCGCCGAACAACTGCACGTGAGAGGAAAGTGATGGATATAAAAGGCGCTTTTGTAAATCTTCCAGATTGAATGAACAAAGAAAAATGGATTTGCCTAATCTTCGTGCTTGCGGCTTCGAACGCACTTGTGGCGGTTCCCGTCTAGTGTATCTAACGGAAGCTCAATGGCGCGATGCGTTTGCGTCGTATCACTGGCGGCCCACGTTAGTTTTTCATTTTGGAATTCGCCACGCCACTGACCGGCCAGGCAAAAAGAAGGGCGTCCCGTTGCACATGGAGGCGCGAGCAAGTGGGAACAATTTGGCTCTAGTAGGCTTAGTCCACAGGCAGGAAGGAAATTTAAGCCTCAGGATTCTGTTCACGCGTCACCAGAATCCTCAGGGTAATATTGCAGCGGAAACGCACAAGGCACCCACGAAGAAAACATACGTACAGTCACGAGATCTGAGTAACAACTGTTTAAATTTTTCGTGCAAAAATGCATATATAATATTCGTGACCATGGTATTTGTAGTCTCGCCGCCAGGCACAACGAAAAGCCTAACATCTCGGCTGTAACAGACAGGTGCGTAACAGTTCGACAAAAGGACGAACTACAGCCCACCAAAATTGGCCGTTGTCTCGTAGCTGCTTTTAATGTAACAAACAAATTCATAAAAAATATTCAGGAGGAGATGGGATTTTAACTCCGTTCCTTTTCATCACAGTCGAGTATTCGACCACGAAGCCATGCCGGTGTTTAAACGACCCTATGGAAGCATCACAACGGGCAAGGAATCGCGCTACTATATGTAATCTACAGTGGTAGAAGAGTAAAATAGAAACCAGGCGTCAACTAATGTGAAATGCGTAACGAGTGGGTCGTTTAGAGCAGCCAAGCCATAAGAAAAGCATGAGTTATAACTCTTCATTGTCATCGACCACAATTTCAACTTAGTGCACATAAGCCTTACAGGTGTGTAGCGAGTGCCTTGCTTCTACGCAGAATAACGAAGAAAGGCCCATTGGGTGCTTCCCGACTTCAGAAAATTATGATTATATGTGGCGTACTGGGTAAGTTTAGTTGTATTAGTTTCCCCAAGACAGTTTACAAGAGGCTCTAGAAAAGCCGCTGTTCCAGTTTTCGCTCTGAATATGCGCCCTGGCCCGCTAAAACACCCCTCCCTATAGATTGGAAAACGTCTCCAGCAACTTTTATAGCAAAGCCAGGTAATCCCATGAACTCTGAGAATCTCAGACCCATTTTTCTTACTTTTTGTGCGGGGAAGCTAACGGAAACTTTGGTCAGGAATCGCCCATCTTCCTACATGGATAAAGCAACCATATTCCCCAGACTCCAAAGCGAGACAGATGACGACAACGGAGGGGGGGGGGTGACGGTAGGAAGTACATGTCATATAGTTCAAGCAGAACGTAGTAACTTCGTGTATTGTACCCAAAAACTCGGGCGTCTGCGCCAGAGGATTTGGGCACGCACTACTACAGTGTACAGCAGGTGCAAGGGAAAAAGAAGACATTAGAGGGAGAGAGGGGAGCGAAGAACAGTGAAGGAGAGCGGCGGAGAAGGAGGTTGGAGCCTGGGGTGGGAGAGAGTAAAGTCTGGTAAAACGAGGAGTGCTGAGGCCAGGAACCAAGGAAGAGTAAGAGGGCGAGCTTAAGCGAAAAGTCTGCTCGGCGAAGGGGAGAGGAGGAAGGGAAGCAGGAGGTGAGGAGATGGAAAGCGCGGAGGAAGAGGAGAAGAGCTAAACAAAACGCCATAAAATTTCTAGGCGGGATTCGAACCCGGCCTCCGACGGTTCGACGGGGATCGTCGTAACTATTCGGCTGTCCAAGCGCTGTAGCTGAACAAGCATTTATGTGAAGCATATGATTGCGTTGCTATGGGCGAGAAAACGAGAGAAAGAGAAAGAAAGTTACAAAACATGAAAGACAGAAAGAAAGAGAAACAGGGAGAAAAAAAAACCCGGCAGATCCCACGCACTGTGGGAATCGATGTAATGCGAAGCAGCCAAATCATGCTTTACAAAATTTGCATGTCATGTTTTACATGTTAGGACCTGTCATTTATGTTCGTCATACAGTCACGTCGCGCAATACCAAATTTGGTGTATATCAAGCTAACGAAACGGCCGCGAGCGCGCCATGAGCGTGGCATGCAAGTCATGTCGCACATGACAAGGCATGATTTCCATATTACCACTGATGATTTATGTTCGTCATACAGTCACGTCACTCAATACCAAATTTGGTGTATATCAGGCTAACGAAACGGCCGCGAGCGCGCCATGAGCGTGGCATGCAAGTCATGTCGCACATGACAAGTCATGATTTTCATATTACCACTGGTCATTTTTGTTCGTCATACAATCACGTCACTGAATACCAAATTTGGTGTATATCAGGGTAACGAAACGGCCGTGAGCGCGCCATGAGCGTGGCATGCAAGTCATGTCGCACATGACAAGGCATGATTTCCATATTACCACTGATGATTTATGTTCGTCATACAGTCACGTCACTCAATACCAAATTTGGTGTATATCAGGCTAACGAAACGGCCGCGAGCGCGCCATGAGCGTGGCATGCAAGTCATGTCGCACATGACAAGTCATGATTTTCATATTACCACTGGTCATTTTTGTTCGTCATACAATCACGTCACTGAATACCAAATTTGGTGTATATCAGGGTAACGAAACGGCCGTGAGCGCGCCATGAGCGTGGCATGCAAGTCATGTCGCACATGACAAGTCATGATTTTCATATTACCACTGGTCATTTTTGTTCGTCATACAGTCACGTCACTCAATACCAAATTTGGTGTATATCAGGCTAACGAAACGGCCGCGAGCGCGCCATGAGCGTGGCATGCAAGTCATGTCGCACATGACAAGTCATGATTTTCATATTACCACTGGTCATTTTTTGTTCGTCATACAATCACGTCACTCAATACCAAATTTGGTGTATGTCAAGCTACCGAAACGGCCGTGAGCGCGCCATGAGCGTGGCATGCAAGTCATGTCGCACATGACAGGTCATGATTTCCATATTACCACTGGTCATTTATGCTCATCATACAGTCACGTCACTGGATACCAATTTTGGTGTATATCAAGCTAACGAAACGGCCGCGAGCGCGCCATGAGCGTGGCATGCAAGTCATGTCGCACATGACAAGTCATGATTTCCATATTACCACTGGTCATTTATGTTCATCATACAGTCACGTCACTCTATCCCAAATTTGGTGTATATCACGCTAACCAAACGGCCGGGAGCGCGCCATGAGCGTGGCAGGTAAATCATGCTTTTCATGACAAGCTAGTCATGATTTTCATGATATGACCAGCCATTTATATTCGCAATACGGTCATGTTATGCCATACCAAATTTGGTATAAATCCCATTAACGATACGGCCAGGAGAGCACAAAGTCGTAGGCGGCTAGATAGCTAGATAGATAGATAGCTAGATAGATAGATACGCTCAAAGTCGCCGAAGTTCGCTAAGAAATGCTTCGCATTTAAAAATAGAGACAGAGCGAGATAGAAAGAAAGCATATAGTAGCCATGTATAGCATTAATATAGCAAAAGGGCGCGGTGGCCGGGATAGCTGGCTGCGACTGAGAGCCGGATTTTGGCCGAAAGGTGGACAAAATACCGTTCCGCGAGCAGGTTGGCGGGACAGCAGGATGCCAGCCGCAAGACCTTGACATGTCCCACCTAAATCGGGACGTCTCGTCACTTTATATTTGGGGGGAGGTCCACATTTTCGCCGACTCTATGTACTGCATCAGGCACAAGAAATCTTCGGTGGACATGCTCCTACAACTACACCATCAAGTATTCTAGTGCTTCAACTTAAGGGAGCCTTCGAGAACGTCAGGCACGAAGTCATCCTAGCGCACCTGAGTGACACTAACTGTGGCGAGCAGGCCTTCAACTACATCCGAAAATTTTCTTACTGACTGAGCTGCGTACATTTGCATCCAAGATAAGGAATACGGCCCCTATCCACCGGGGTACGCCAGGCACACCACAGGGCTCTGTGTTTTTGCCTCTACTTTTCAAATTAACTTTGACACAGCTCCCGGCCCGCTTGGCTGCTGTCGACGGGGGTAAAGCATGTGCTTTATGCCGATGACGTCACCCTGTGGGCCACAGAGGGAAGCCCGAGCAACATGGAGGACAGCCTGCAAACCGCAGCCCACTTAGCGGACAAATATGCGGCATACCGTGGCCTCCAATGTTCCCCACAGATGTAAGAATTCGTGCACATTCGGCCCACACCAAAATGCACCTCGTTCATTAACCTTTCCCTACGCAGTGGACCTATTAACGAGGCACAGGATATCCGTGTTCTTCGAATCCACAGTCACAAACATGGCAGAGGCACCACAACACCACACAAGCTCCGTGTGGTTATAGAAGAAGGTGCGCCGCATGGTCCGCCGCATCTCCAATAAGCGGGGGGGGATGGGGGGAGGTCTCAGAATCAAGGAAGCGCTTCGACTCGCACATGCTTTTGTCACTAGTCCCATCTTGTATTCGACGCCGTACATGTACTTGTGGGATTTTGGGAGCATGATGAAGTATCTTTAGAGGTCACCCTCCGCAATCTCTCTACTTCCGATTGAATACTTCTTGCCGTGAGGTGGTAAACACCTACCGGCAAATCCGGGAGGCTCACTTAACAAACCAATACACCCGCCTGGTGCAGATCCCGTCAGGCAGACGACTCCCAGATCGCCTACACATCAGGCATGAATTCCACAAAGTGGAGCGCGTACGAGTGCCCGGACATTAGAAATACGTGATCCATGCTCAACCCCTCCCCCCACTAATATGTCTGATGAGTCACACACTGGCCGTGGAGAGGCGCGGGCTTTGCCCTCTCACGCCAATAAGGCTATAAACAAAACGTATTTTACATGGATATCGCCATCCCTTACTGCGGGGGTTGGTGTACGGCCGCCGTAGTCCACCAAGACAGGCAGGTGCACGGTCTCTCCTTCCGCGCACTCAATGCTACCCATGGTGAAGATGTGGCCATAGCCCTAGCTATATCACATGACACTTTTAAAAGAATAATATTAAACTCTCCAGAAGAGCATGCCAAAATCTTGACCTGGGACGGATCTCATCTGTAGCTGCCAAAATTCCTAAATCCTGTCCGCGGGTAGTTTACCCCCTCTAGGCGCTAATCTGGACTGCTGGTCATCAGGGCCTCGTAGACAATGAGGCGGCGCACGCTACCGCCAGCGCACTGACTCGCCTACCGATGACCCCTCTGATCCAGAAGAGAACGCTCCTCTCCTGACTCTTAAGGCGAAAGAATTTAATGTCTCATGCTCACCTCGGTCCGTTCGTCCATCCGTCAGTTCCTCCGAGCCCTGGCACGGTTCCAGGTGTCCGCCGGGGCGCGCAAACGGACGCCGGTTGCGTCGAACTCTACAGCGCTCTAGCTTTGCTTGCGTAGCGTCGCTGTACCCAGCGTTTCCAATCATGCAAAGAGGGAGAAGCGCGCATCATGCTCCATTCAGACCGACTTCGTCTCAATGGACACAGGCGTTCGCGGAACACACTTTGCAATTTACAAAGTGTCCGTAAATTTAAGCGCTGGGACGCGGATGGCGTCTGCGCGATGCGCAAAGCGCGAGACAATACGAACGCATGCGAACGGAGGCAGATTATTCTCACGTCTCACTGCGATTCGCGGTAAAAAATTAAAAAAGAAAACACGCACATATTCCGTTTGTGTGCCATCCCACTGAGAGTGTAAAAGAAAAAAGGCATGGCACACTCAGTCGAATGGCCACAAGCTTTCGCCGAACATACTTTGGAATGTACAAAGTGTCCTTCAATTTTAAACAGATTATTATCCATTATCGGGACTCCCACCGCCACTTTTTCTGCGCCCTGTAACAGAGTCAGGAAGGTGGAGGAGAAAATTCTCCGACTATTTACTATAACGCTACTGTGTCCGGCAGTGCTCACGCATTTTGACTCTTCCTTTTGCGGACTCTCCCAGTTCTGTGCATAGGTGGGTGACACATACCACATGGTATGTGCATGCCAGCTCAATCGTTCTTTACCCCCGAACTCCAACCCAACCCGAGGGAACTGGGAAGTGGGCCTGCTCGGCTGCCAGGACATTCCGGCCGAACAAGGCATGGTACGGCGTACCTGGACAGCGGCCACGACCTTTGGGGTTGCTGACTAGGGACTCCACCCGGTACTGTAAGGGAGCTGACCCACTAGGGGCTGGTTCCTCTAACAACCTATCTGTATAAAGCTGCATAATAGATGTTTACTTCCACCACAACGGCGCAGACTTGGCGTTTGTTTAGCGTTCGTCAGCGTCTGGGACGGCGCCAGCAAAGGCGCATGCGTCGACCACCGAAACGGCATTTCCGGAATAAATTTTCGTATTGTCTCAATTTTTTGGTGGTTAAAATCCGCCATGTCGGTATTACATCCGGTTCTAAAGAAACATTTTCTTCCACACCAAGATATACATAACTAAGGCATTTCTATACCACCTGTACAACGTATTCAAGCTTTCTTAGAAAAGTAATAAGTGAAACTGCGTCATGATGCGAGGCTACGTAACTCTTTGGCGACGCATGGATCCCGCACGATCCCCCACGTTCAAATTCCAGCGCTATTGTGGCTAAATAAAAAGTGACAAAGCGCCCCTTTCGTACGTGAACACATGGTTGAGCGTTCGCATCATTCGCCGCGATTGACTGCAGAAACGGCGTGCGAACGGGGCGGGGGGGGGGAGGGGAGAGGGCTGGGAGTGAGATCTCCCCCCCATAATCACATAAGAGGGGCTACGAAGTCTGCCCTACGAACATTTCGCAAGTGTGGATGTTAATGCCACTGGTTCAGACATTCTCTTTCGAAGCGTGGGGACTCCATTCAAAGGCTATCACCCGAGTATTTTCCGAGTTTTGTACATTTAGTGTGTTATGGCGACTATCGTGTTGGGTGAGAGAATAACCGGTGGACACTCAGTTGTACGCGGGGAAAAGCTGTAGAGAGAGGTAGAGAGATGAAGAGGAAGGCCATGAGGTTAGGCAGATATAAGTAGCCAGTTTGCTACCAAGAAGTGGGGTGGGGAAATAAAGACGGGAAAGAAGGAACAGAGAGAGGAGAGAAAGTAAAATGAAAGGATAGAAGAAACGCACGCACACGCAGGATACAAGACAACGCACGCAGTATAGGCGTTCTGGATAAAGTCGTACAGAGAGGCCGGTCGATCGCAAAAGTCGCAATAGCGCTTGCAGGGCCTTCTTCCGCGAAGTTGCGTCCTGTCGATGGCGTAAATTTTTTTCCTCCGACATAGATGGCTCATACAGCTTGTTAAGCGCGTTGCAAAGGCATAGTTGTTGGCACTTTTCTGTAGGCAGTCGCAAAAGATGTGTCCAATGATGTCGTCATTGTGACAGTGGTCACAGGCTGAGGTGTCGGCAATCGCAATGCGGGAAGCATTGGTAGAGCAAGGCGACGGGAAGCAAGTACCCGTCGTGTCTACCCGCCGAAGCCTCGATGGAATGTGAAGACCTAACGTAGGGCCAAATGAGTGCAGTAGGGCATACTTGAAGTGCGGCTCTTTCCAGTGCGACGTGGTGCGTAGGCGTGCAAACAAGCGGAGCTTCCGTGCACAGAAACTTCTTTTAGGCTTGAGCGCGCAAACGCGAACTGCAGAACTTATGTCGAGCAAACGCGGCCACCAGCGATAACGTTCGAACGTTCGATGCCGCATGTATACGACATATTAATCGAAGGTCGATACTCTGTTCGCCGCTAACACTCACTGCATAGTGTGTATTTCTTGTAGTTTGACTTCCCATTTGCCGGCCAAAATTTCGGCAAAATAAAAAATTTAATCTTCAACCCACCGACTGCTGCCTTCTTCATCGTCGCGACCCCGTGACAGTAGGCAAGTACAGTCAAAAGCCCAATTTTCTCGAGAGGCGAATGGAGTGCCACTGTCGCCGTGAAAAAAAAAAGTCAGATTCACCGCAACAGTGAAGCAATGAATGGGATAGCCACAAATTGTAATGTTATACGAAGTGAGGCTGGCAGCTAACTCTTTTGGATCCGAACTCACGCAGCTCTACAAAACGCTGGTTTAAGAAAATAGGGCCGCTCTAAGGACACTTAGTACATTCTCGTACCTGTCGTACCAGTCGAGACTGTCCACATAATTGCTATCGCAATAAAATTCGGTCAGATACCGATTGAGCTGCAGCCCGGTTTTCCACCCGCTTAGCCGATGAAACGTGTGTATTTGCTGTGACATTCGCCGAATGGAAATACACTTCTGCAGATTTGTTTCTGCTCGATAAGAGCCATCTCTGGAGCAATAGTTACGACGACGCCTCATATACACCAAACAAAGGCAAGTCGCTGGTTTTCCGCAGCCCTAATAAATCCACATAGCCAACTCGCCCAAGTCGACGCCTTGACTTGATTGTTTTTCTTACTAGATGTGGCATTTGAGTCTAATTCAGTTCAGAAACCCAGTGGGCAAGCGAATCATCCTTCTGAAGTTTGTTACTGCGAGCAATCTTGCGTGCAATCTTTTCTAAAACGATTGGGTATTGGACTGTCCTTGATAATACGGGGTCATTTCTCATTTTCGTGTTGTATATTTGTGTCTTTTAATCTTTTTTTTAATTACAGTATTTTCGCTGAATTCTGATTATATCCTTGACTTCCGTTTAAACTCTCCTTTCTAATGTCCTTAGGAACCTTTAGGGTCTCAAAAAAGTCACAGTTTCTCCGCAAGTGCAAAGCAATGACTGCGATAGCAAGCTTTTGGAATGTCAGACAAAGATCGACGAGCAGCTAGATACTTACAGCGTCTCGCTGAAGAACGAAGAAGGACACTCGCAGAAAGGACGCGCAGGTATACACAGGACAAGCGTGAGCTAACAGCTATCACATTTGTTATGCTTTGAGTTTGAGCAACGCGCCGCAAATCTCGACAACGCAGAACCCGACGTTCTTAGATCTTTCTTCTTGTTTTAAAGTGGGGCGCCGAAAAAACCCCTATGCGTCTCCTGCCACGCGGTGGCGTCTGACGCAAGGTGTAGGCGGTGTTCTTTTTTTTGTTGTTGTTGTTCGTTCCACATCACGACTGGGTACAGAAAGCGGCCCCTTTTTCGTGCGCGTCTCAAGGGCAGTATTGAAGTTGAAAGAAAATTTGGGAGTGTTGCGCGATAGAAAACACGCTCTAAGCTCCTGTGAGATCTGCATACCGCCAGCGGTAAATGATGTCTATAACTAGCTTGCCGTTATTAGGCCGGCATATGCAATGCCTATGGCTAAGTGGTCTAATGCAGCGCGCTGCGGAGCGAGGGGTCGCTGGTTCGAATCCCCGGTCGGGAGCCATGGAAATTTTTTCTTTGTTTTTTCGTGCTTTTTCACATATATACATTCATACACATATCCGGCGAATGACGGTGTCGGCGACGGCAAAAATCAACCCAGAGTGTCCATATAAAAAATGAAGTTGCTTCAACACACCCCCTTTTCTGCACCTCCTCGCGAGGTATGATGTTTTAGTTAACCATGATTCCGGTTGTACATTCGCTTTTGCAGTGCATACAGTGCATACAGTGCATTTTTGAAGTTTGCGTAACATTGTGTCTAAGATATTTTGTTGGTAAGCACGTGTAGCACATCTTTGTTTGAAATAACTTTTTTTCTAATTCTCTGATGCGCACATGGTGATTCATAGCGTACTACTTTCCCGCAGTCGTTTACACAGCACTGGAAGCCGCCTCAGTCGTAACGACAGAGCACTCAATTGATACTTGTGCGACCACCTGGCGAGAGAAAGCACTGGCACAAAAGCGGCACAGAAATTGAGTCACATTTTATGTCGTCTACGACATTGTTCGAAAACCGAACGTTCAGAATTGGAGCGTTTCAATACCGAACGTTAGCAGGTGACCGACGAGGTGGTGCCCTATTACCCGAAGGGCACCAAAGGCTGAACAAGGTGCTTTGAAAGGAGCCGTTCCGTCTTCAGGGAGAGAGTGTTCTGGTCTATGGATTCTCGATGAGCTCTATTTAATCGATTACCAAATAACCGTCCATTGCCTTAGTCATAGGTCACAATCAGTGCAAGTTTATTCATCGATAAATATACATTTTCGGCAGGCGCTATCAACAAGACAGACGACGGGGAGACGACGAGACCTCGGAAGATGCGTACGCGTTTCGGTCTCTTCTGGCCCTTGGCTGTCCTTGTTAGTCGGTGGCGGTTATTTCCGTTCGTTCGGGCTCCCGGCATCGGCGGGCGCGCGCCCTTCAGTGTTCAGTCACTGTAACAGACTGGAATAATTATTTGTTGCCTTTCGTCACATTGTGATTGTTTCAAACTTTATTAACAATAGTTATGTTTGCTTTGTTTCTTGCATTTGCCTTCACTCTGCTTAGACCTGTATAAGGTCCGCAGTATTGAATAAACAAAGAAAGAAAGAAAGAAAAGAAAAAATCATTGGGAGAATACAGACTACGATGCTGAGACAGGATGAGATTCTACGGCGATGCTACAGTGCGAAGGAAGCTGCCCTCTTCTTCTTTGGACCTGATTGTGTTGAGTTTTTGACGAGCCATCCACAGATGCGCACCGATGTGTTTTGACAACTCGCAAACTTTCTGCCGCATTTGTTGGGTTCAGATCGCGTTTAGTAGATCGTTTCTTTCGTACATGACCTGTTACATTCCGTGTTTTTCGTATGTGATATATGTGCTGTGTATTTTCTTTAAATTTGTTAATTTGTTAATACCCATGTGGTGGGCTTCCTTGTGCGCGTCCAAGTTGTTTTGTTAAGTTCTCGCCCTTAGTGGCGAAGTTGTCAGCATTTGTGTGCGTTATTTTGTTTCGTTGTCCCGTGTTCGTGCGACAGGTGGACAGGTGAACGCACCATAGCCACGAAAAACCAAAGAATGTTGCCGTCATCCCATATGTCTGTGGGCTTTCACATAGGCTCAAAAATCACGCCAAATCCACGAAGTGAATGATGATGAGTGGGCGAAGCTCGATCGTTTTCATCCATGGCAGAAAGACAATGTGTGGTCTGGAACGCGCTTATACTTCATGGTCATCATCGTCATTGTCATCGTTATCACGTGTAGTGGGTACATTCCACTATACTGGAACGCGCTTATACTTCATCGTTATCACGTGTAGTGGGTACATTCCACTATACTGCGTCATCGTCATCTTTATCACGTGGAGTGGGTACATTCCACTATACGTGGCTATCTACCTACCTACCTACTACTACCACTACTACTACTACTACGACAACTACAGAGGAGGGACAGACCCACACCCTTAGGAGCTTCGGCCCTAAAAGATTGCGAAGGGCTATGACATTAATGTCGTTTTCTCTGCTCGTGGAACGGTTGGGAAAGCATGTGCCGCGATAAAATGAGAGAAGAATGGCCAGTCAGGGAGGATTATGTGCTCCGTCAATCATCGCATCCGTTTTGTACCATGCGCATGTGGTGTAGTGTATAACATCCCTCTAATTTGTGGACAAAAAATTAATTGGACAGACTGGTACCTGCCTTAATGAGAGACTACGCCATCACAACAACACATTAAAAGGAATGCGTACATCCCATTTGTCATCTCAATGTCGCTCCTGCGGTTGTAAACCGTTGTTTGATAGCACACATGTCATCTTCAGGCACGTTGACCAAAGGTCACGTGAAATCATAGAAGCCCTTGACATTAAGAACAACCATGATGTTTGCATTTCCGCCTCATCTATCTGTCTTCATGATTGCGAATTTAGCCTGCACGAAAGAAGTGACAAGCATCTGTAATGTGATGATGTGCGCGCAGTCGGACTACATGTTTTCATTCCTTTCTGCACAATAAACTCAAACGTTGTTAGTCCAGCGCCTGTCCTGTGTAGTGCTTCATCCCGTGTACTCGTCTTTTTTGCGCTGTTTGAAAGCAATGAAGACAGGTGAACATCCGTCTTTCACTCGCCGTTCGCTGCTTGTTTCGTGCAAAGAAGTGCTGCATTTGTAACACTGAAACTTTTAATAGTTGTAAAGTTAACGCCTTTTTTCAAGCTCAAGCTGCAGCCACTGTTCATTAAATAAATAGATCATGTATTTTCTGTTAGTTCAACGTTGTTAAAGGTTATAGTTGCATCGCATGCATGTTTACGTGGAGACGTTCATTTATTCCATTTTATATTATACTTGGCTTTTAACTCAATTCCTTTTGGACGTTCAGTGTAAGCGCTAACAAGGAGACATTTCGGCTGCTTGTGTTTGTGAGTGGTGCCTTATCAGCCATTTGTGATGTAAGGTGGTTATTCAATATAATTTGTGTTGGTTCTAGGCATTTGTTATCTGTAAGCAAACGACCAGCAGAAGAAAGCGCGAAATGCAAAATTCTTTTCAAAACTTGCTCTGTCTTTTCCCTTATCTACACTAGCTGGTTATTCTTGCTGCTTGCCTAAATGGAAAAGCGTGGGCAACATGCATTCATTGACACGCTCAAAAAATCTACGTCGTGTTAAACTACACATTCAGTGGAAAACGCCGGAATGATATTGGCGTAGCCAACTAAAAAATTCTGGAAATAAATGTTGGAGCTGCGAATATTTATACAATGTTGGCTTAAGCCATCTTTGCCATTATTTGCGGTATGTTGGAAGGACTGATATTGACTAGAGCCGTCTTCGCGAACATTAGACCATCACAGGCTTGCAATATTGGACCAATGCGCACTTACGTGTAGTATACCCCAAATGCAAACGTAGGACCAATGTCTTCCTCCAATGTTTGGTAACCTTGGGCCGAGATTGATCTAATTTCGGCGTGCAGCCTGGGTATCTATCTATCTATCTATCTATCTATCTATCTATCTATCTATCTATCTATCTATCTATCTATCTGTCTCTGTATCTATCTATCTATCTATCTATCTATCTATCTATCTATCTATCTATCTATCTATCTATCTATCTAGCTGTCTCTGTATCTATCTATCTATCTATCTATCTATCTATCTATCTATCTATCTATCTATCTATCTATCTATCTATCTATCTATCTATCTATCTATCTATCTATCTATCTATCTATCTATCTATCTAGCTGTCTCTGTATCTATCTATCTATCTATCTATCTATCTATCTATCTATCTATCTATCTATCTATCTATCTATCTATCTATCTATCTATCTATCTGCCAACGTGTGGGGGCTATCGTGATTACCTGATTTCTTGGTATACTCAAAATTGGCACATAGGAGTACTACTGTAGTCCATTTGCCTCGTTAGCCCGAAACAGGCACACTACGTAATGTAATCAGATAGGTCGATCCGACTCGTAAGGCTTGGCCCTCAGTGTCGCATAGCCATGTCAGGATTGATTTCACTGCAAATATATTCTCTCCCTTACCTGCTTCCTTTTTACCCTTTGCGTAACGAGGAGCTGGGATACGATGCTCTCCGCGACAGACCTCCCGTGGTCCTTCGAGCCATGACACAGCGGGCCTGACTCGTCGCTGGAGTCACATTACGGACGCGATCCTACAGGATACACCGCTTCGAACACTAAAACCCGAATTTGTCATTAAATTTTCGCAGTGTCCGAATTTTACTCGTTGCTAGAATCATCCACGCTCCCTTTACGTTTTGTCCTTAGACAGACGTATCCTTTCACCATCTCGATATTATTTCATTGAAGCCTTTACAAGATGCAGGTCTTGCAGTTTTACAGTTCTCTTCCTCTGCGCGTCCTTACAGTTCAGATATACGCACAATTTGCTTGCGCGTATGTTACAGCCAGTGGTTTAAACATCAACTTGTGGAGCGTGGGGGGCCTCTTTTCAATTCTGACCGCCAAAAAATTTATTCTGTTTCGCACATTTACATCTTTATGAAGATGCTCCTCGTACGTGAAAGAACAACGGGTTGACCTACAGTTTTCTCGGGGAGTTAAGGTGATGCATTTGAAAG
>JALIZH010025025.1:0-21289 GCA_030522465.1 Rhipicephalus appendiculatus | reverse complement strand
AGCAGGAAATATACAGTGGCCATGATTCGACGCACGGACCACGATTTTTTCATCTTCATCAAACAGATGCATTTTCTTTTTTAAATGCGAAGCATTTCTTAGCAAACTTCGGCGACTTTGACCGTATCTATCTATCTATCTATCTATCTATCTATCTATCTATCTATCTATCTATCTATCTATCTATCTATCTATCTATCTATCTATCTATCTATCTATCTATCTATCTATCTATCTATCTATCTATCTATCTATCTATCTATCTATCTATCTATCTATCTATCTATCTATCTATCTATCTATCTATCTAGCCGCCTAAAACTTTGTGCTCTCCCAGCCGTATCGTTAATAGGATTTATACCAAATTTGGTATGACATAACATGACTGTATGACGAACATAAATGGCTGGTCATATCATAAAAATCATGACTGCCTTGTCATGAAAAGTATGATTTGCATGCCACGCTCATGGTGCGCTCGCGGCCGTTTCGTTAGCTTGATATACACCAAATTTGGGATTGAGTGACGTGACTGTATGACGAACATAAATGACAAGTGGTGATATGAAAATCATCACTTGTCATGTGCGACATGACTTGCATGCCACGCTCATGGCGCGCTCGCGGCCGTTTCGTTAGCTTGATATACACCAAACTTGGTGTTGAGTGACGTGACTGTATGACGAACATAAATGACAAGTGGTAATATGAAAATCATGACTTGTCATGTGCGACATGACTGGCATGCCACGCTCATGGCGCGCTCGCGGCCGTTTCGTTAGCTTGATATACACCAAACTTGGTATTGAGTGACGTCACTGTATGACGAACATAAATGACAAGTGGTAATATGAAAATCATGACTTGTCATGTGCGACATGACTTGCATGTCACGCTCATGGCGCGCTCGCGGCCGTTTCGTCAGCTTGATATACACCAAACTTTGTATTGAGTGATGTGGCTGTATGGCGAACATAAATGACAAGTGGTAATATGAAAATCACGACTTGTCATGTGCGACATGACTTGCATGCCACGCTCATGGCGCATTCGCGGCCGTTTCGTTAGCTTGATATACACCAAATTTGGTATTGAGTGACGCGACTGTATGACGAACATAAATCACAAGTGGTAATATGAAAATCATGACGTCATGTGCGACATGACTTGCATGCCACGCTCATGGCACGCTCGCGGCCGTTTCGTTAGCTTGATATACACCAAATTTGGTATTGAGTAAGATGACTGTATGACGAACATAAATGACAAGTAGTAATATGGAAATCATGACATGTCATGAGCGACATGACTTGCATTCAACGGTCATGGCGCGCTCTCAGCCGTTTCGCTAGCTTGATATACACCATATTTGGTATTGAGTGACATGACTGTACAACGAACATAAGTGGTAGGTGGTAACATGAAAATCTTGGCATGCGTGTCATCTACAACGCCATTTACATGCCACGCTCATGGTGCGCTTGCGTTCAGTTCGCTAGCTTGATATACACCAAAATTGGTATTGCGCGACGTGACTGTATGACGAACATAAATGACAGGTCCTAACATGTAAAACATGATATGCAAATTATGTAAAGCAGGATTTGCTCCTTCCTGGCTGCTTCGCATTACATCGATTCCCACAGTGCGTGGGATCTGCCGGCTTTTTTCTTCTCACTATTATTGTTACGGTATCTGTATTGTTTATCCCTTCCACTATTCACTGTTTCTTTTATCTTCTCTTTTTCATCATGGGCCCTAGGGAGTCCATCTTCTGCTGCCCTCTCCGATTGGAATGCAGACTACCATTCGACTCCGTCCCCTACGTGATACTGTCTGTTCATCTCGTTTCCTATACTTCTTTAGAACTCTTAACTTTTTTATCTTCCCTTCGAGTTTCTTCTTTTCGCCAAATAAGATGGGTGAACTGGCATAGAAATCGAGCCGGAAGGGGATGATGCAGCTCCTTAGATACACCTCACGGCCCCAATTCCGCCTGGCTATTTTTTTTTTGCTTTTTCTTTGTTTTCCCAAAGTTTCTTCGCAACCTTCGGCCTCGATCGCCGGAAGCTTTTCTCACCCCACCACTCGGTGCACGCGTGCCCACGGTGGTACCGGTCAGCTAGCTTCTTTCCATTCATCTTTTAATGTATTTTTATTGTGCACTGCGTTTCCTCTTTTCAAATTTTTCCTTTCGCCAGTTTGACCACAGCTGCAACGAAAATGCTGTTTTGCTTCCCTTTTTTTGTTGTTGCCTACACGACAGTTCGCTGCTAGGCCTGCTTTTATGGTACTCATATTTTCCTCTCTCCCGTTCGGGATGGCAGCCGTGGTAGGCGGCCCTCTCCTATACGTGCCTCCTCGCTCTATACAGAAAGAGGTGTTTTCGCATTCGGTTCACGTCGAACGGTTGGTCTGCCGTTCGCCGCGCCGCCTGCGTGGAGATCCGGCGAAGTGTCCTGCGGCGTCTCTTCCGTCGTTCCCAATCAGGAGCCCCGAAGCATCACGCCGTGTGATGCCGCGCACCATGGCGCGTGCGATGCGGTGCGCGCTCAACGACTCGCGTCGCTGCCTGCCTCCCGGGCCGTGACTGACAGGATTAAGCAGGAAGAGAAGCAAAACCTTCGAGGAGTCATCATCTTTCAGCTGCCAACAACCCTGAGGTGGAAGCGGAATCCAAGAAAACCGCCATTTTGGCTGTTTTACGCGATTACTTATCGTCCGTCTGAACGTACGTAGAGCAGGTTTTACTGTAAGGCCGTAACTGTCGCATAGGGTAGTTCAGCATTCCACGGCTGCTGTAGATCCGTGTTTCATCTGGGTCTGAACCTACCAACGTAGGTGCACAGCTGCCGTCCAAATTCTGCTAAGTAGACACGAAACGGACAATGACTTAGGAACAATGCATTATTCTGTTCTTGGCATCGCATACTGAGAGTTTGCCTTGCTGGGTATTGAGCGGCAGCTGATTCAAAGCTATGCGTCCCTTCCAACACGCCGAACGTTTTCTTTGCATTTCCTCGTTGAACAGGACATGACAAAATAGTGTTTGAAACTGGCAATAGCGAGAGCTACCTAGCAACATGATTGACCCAGCAGTGGGCAGTGGTTTACGACAATTAGAAAACCTGAGAGCGCTTCGGAATAGGGGCTTACAAGATTGATTCCGGGGAGCAAATCATGTTTTTGTCCACTTCAGTTTCTTCACATTTACACCATAATTACTACAAAGTACATGCCCTATACTTTCTTTGCATTTCTTCTCTGTCAGTTCTAAGTAACGTTCTGGTCAAGGGTCACTTGCGCTGACCTTTTTCTGCGGCAGCCGCCCAGGCATTGTCCGAGTATTGCCTTTCAAACAGTGAGCACTGGATATACATACGCCCTAGCTATTTTAATAGTATAGCAAGTGCGCTGAGCCCAGGATATGGTGGCGTCTAATACTCTGGAAATGTAACGAGATCTGCCGACGATGCGCAAGGGCACAAGACACACTGAACTGCGAGCGCCGTTTGCTATGCTGATGGCCAAAAAGATCAACGTCAGTGGGTGTGTGTCCGCATCCTCAACGCTCATGGTTTCCAGATCGATGTGCATAACATTCATGAAAAGTGACGAGAAAGCGACTGACAGTGCCGTAGAAAGCACCTCTATCGAATGTGGCTAGCAGGACAGTACTGCCGAGGACACTTGTGCTTAAGTGCGCATAGCACGCATGCGCATACTAAAAGAGCCAAATGCACTGTGACTAAAACTGAGAAAAACGCACTTTTTTTTTCTGCGGAAAACATGGTGGGGTCTGCTCCAACAATTTTTTGCCAGTGTGTTACTGTGTCCTAAATATCTCAAATCCATGTTGTGGCTAAAACCTATACAGCACACTATCTTCGTTTTTCTGCTTATCTCGGCCATGAATTATTGTGTGCGATATCTCCCGCATCTTGAAAGTTCGAAATCGCACCTTCCGCTTGAAAAAAAAAAAGGTGATATCTTTCGAGGAGAATCTGAGATATGCATATGACAACGAATTTAATGGGCGCGCGCGAGAACGTAGCCACGACAGATTCGCGGCGACAACGGACAAGCCAAGTGAGTGTATTTGACACGCCGGTCAGACAGAAATGAAACTGAAATTTACTAGCGAAATTCACACGTGCTCCATCTATCGTTAGCTGCAACAAACATACCGCACCCAACGCTTGGCGACGCGAACACGTGAAGAGGCCTGGCGTTAGACCGTTCGTGTTAACCGTGCCGACGGCTGTACTTGCATTCCGTGGGCACTGTGCTTGCTGCGTCCCATCCATAGTCATAGGAAGCACAGCGGAGGCGTCCAGCCCAATGCACGTACATGGCCCCTACGTGGGCCCTGTACCTGCGGCCCTGCGATCGCTCCACCGACTGAGCTAGCCGGGCTATTAGAAATACCAAAAGGGCACACGTACAAGCTCCAACAACCCTCTATGGCATTTGAATTCTGTTTGTGGGACGTGGTCAGAGTGAAGTTTGAAGAAGCACACACGGGTGATGACAAAAGCAGCATCAACTTTTCGAGTTCTATGAACGCACTTTGGGACAATACCTTTAACTTGTATCTCGAGATCGAGAAGTCAACTGAAAGCGCCAATGAAAATATCTACCAAGATAAAGAGCTGGAGGCGACGACAGAGGCGACGACCAATTTCGTTGACGAGTGGACAACACCTCGTCAACGAAAGAAGAATTTCAGCGAAAACGAAGAACTCGACGAAGAAGCGACATGCCACAACGTTTCTCCGGTTGCGGGCATTTCTTGGTTCGCAGAAGGGAGTTTTGGTGAAGCGGAGTGAAATCGTGCGATTATGGGAGCTTTACTTCCGTGACTCTTTAACGCGATGTCAGAATCACGCAGTCACCAGCTAGTAATTCGCGCGAAACAAAGTACGATGATCCTCCTGAGAAGAATCCGGCCACGAGTCTAGCGAAGTCAAAGCTTGCAGGATTCGAAAAGAAAAAAAAAACGGCGCGCTTCAAGCACAATAAGGCCACGTAGGAGTGGCAATGACAGCTCAATGATTTCACAGCAACACCACAACATGTGATGATGTAGAGATAGAGTACTTCACCAAGCTGATTAAATAATGGGAGAACTATGCAATTGAGGAAGCACACAGCATCAAGGAGGAGAAGCCGATACACCACTTGTGTGACGAAGATGAAGGTACAGGGAATGTCAATGCACCGCATAACTAATAGTTGCAGCAGCATCCCAAGAAGCAACTGCGGCCTATCATCATCCCTCGCAACGAGCTCCAGAAGGAGTTGTATGATGCCGGCTACCAGAGCATACCCATAATGACGGTCACTTGTTTTAATTGAGGTCTTCTTTCTGAAACTGTGCAAGGATAATCTGTATTTACAGTGGACTGGACGTATGTATTGGGTCGTCCGTAGCACCTGTCTTCATTGACC
Source organism: Rhipicephalus appendiculatus (assembly GCA_030522465.1). NCBI lineage: Eukaryota > Metazoa > Arthropoda > Arachnida > Ixodida > Ixodidae > Rhipicephalus > Rhipicephalus appendiculatus. The sequence goes on along the minus strand of JALIZH010025025.1, from coordinate 15,838 downwards.
TGTATTTAGCCAGCCTGGACCGAATGTTGTATGAGCGGCTACGGGAGACAAGGTCGCACAGGTATTTAGGTTCGTAGACGATTACCTAGTACGGTTCGATACAGATGATTCTTTATTTGAAACTGCTTAATGATCTGCTAACCATTTTTCATAAATTTTTAGCGCCACTTGTTATGACCTATGAAGTGCCACAAGATTCGTGCATACGCTTTTTAGACCTGAAGCCAAAGTTGGAACCTGAAAATTTCTGCTGGTCGTATGAAGCACGAACAGGGAAGACATTGCTGCCATTTGGCTTGCCACTTTGAAGGTTGTAAAGAGGACTTTAGTGAGGGCTTGTTACACAAATTCTTTCCGTAAGTCGTGCCAGCATTACATGTATTCATGTTTTCAGAAGCAAACGGACCACCTGGCTTTGGCAGGGTACCCTTCACACGTGATATTAACCATTGCGGAAAGCATGGTCTGACACATGAAAAGTGCTGACGAGGTTTTAGATCAGGTGCCTACTCAAATAAGAGGAACTGTGGCGTTCCGCACATGCATTGGTTGTCACATAACCTGAAACAAAATAAAGGGAACCATGTGTAGATCCGAAGCAGCGGGTGCTAACGCTTACACTGGCGGCGGCGTTGACGCTGGCGCTCATCGCAGCGTTGCGCACGAGAGAAAACTGGGGAGGCGCAAAGCACGCAGTGATGGAGCGGTGTTTCCTGCTGGAACATGCCAATCGCTGCTAATGGGCAATGAGATACAGAACACTCCGACTGGACACAGAGACCCGCAGTCCGCTTTTAGTTAACGCGCACGCTGCGAATTTTTATTGTTCAACAACACACAGGAGAAATCTCCCACCGGCACCACCTTGCAGGTCAAGATCCACTGCCATATATACGGGGTGGCCAGTGAACGGTTGTGCAGTGCGAGCAGTCGGTTTTTTCAACCAAGAAACTCGCTAGCTGCCTGCGTCGGCATCGCGAGGCGAGAGAGGGGGGGAGCGTAGGAGAGGAGAGAGAGAGGGGGGGGACGCGCATGCGCAGTGGGAGTGTGGACGCCGCGGGCAGGGATGCCTAGAGGAGAGAGGGGGCAGCGTAGGAGAGGAGAGAGACGGGGGACGCGCATGCGCAGTGGGAGTGTGGACGCCGCGGGCAGGGATGAATAGAGGAGAGAGGGGGGGGGCGTAGGAGGGGAGAGAGGAGGGGAGGCGCATGCGCGGTGAGGGTGTGGTTGTCGCGGGGAGGGATGCCTAGAGGGGAGAGAGAGGGGAAGAGGAGGTTTTTTATTTATTGTTTTTTTAAGGGTTTGCGCATGCGCAGTAAGGGAGGCCACGCGGCACACCACCACCACCACCACCACCACCGGATTAAGCTTCGCCATTAGATGCTTCACATCTAAAAACGCACAGCATTGTGACATCAGGATGGCCTTTTCAGCCCCTGAGAAGGCTCTCCGGGTTGTGCAGAGCGGCGAACGCTTTCCCTCTGAACAAAGGCTTGCGCGAAACAAAGCCCCAACATCTTTTTAAGGCGAAAGCCTTTAATGTCTCATGCTCACGTCCGTCCGGTGTCCATCCGGCGTCCGTCCGTCCGGTGTCCGTCCGTCCGTCCGGATGTCCGTCTGTCCGTCCGTCCGTCCGCATGTCCGTCGGTCCGTCCGTCCGGATGTCCGTCCGTCCGTCCGTCCGGGTGTCCGTCTGTTCGTCCGTCCGTCCAGATGTCCGTCTGTCTGTCCGTCCGGATGTCCGTCCGTCCGTCCAGATGTCCGTCCGGATGTCCGTCCGTCCGTCCGGATGTCCGTCTGTCCGTTCGTCCGTCCGGATGTCCTTCCGTCCGTCGGTCCGGATGTCCGTCTGTCCGTCCGTCCGTCCGCATGTCCGTCGGTCCGTCCGTCCGGATGTCCGTCCGGATCTCCGTATGTCCGTCCGTCCGTCCATCCGGATGTCCGTCCGTCCGGATGTCCGTCTGTCCGTCCATCCGTGCGTCCGGATGTCCGTCTGTCCGTCCATCCGTCCGTCCGGATGTCCGTCCGTCCGTCCGTCCGTATGTCCGTCCGTCCGTCCGGTGTCCGTCCGTCTATCCGGATGTCCGTCTTTCCGTCCGTCTTTCCGTCAGTAGAATGGTCACACGCTTTTGCCGAACACACTTTGGAATGTACAAAGTGTCCTTCAATTTTGAAGGCGAAAGCCTTTAATGTCTCATGCTCACGTCCGTCCGGTGTCCGTCTGTCCGGTGTCCATCCGTCCGGTGTCCGTCCGGCGGTAGTGCTGGTGGTGTGCGTCCTCACCACCCTTACTGCACATGCGCAAACCCTCCCCACGCACCTCCTCTGCTGTGCTTCCCCTGTCTTTCCTCTAGGTATCCCTCCCGCCCGCGGCGTTTACACACCCATTGCGCATGCGCGTCCCCTCCCCCCTCTCTCCCCTCCTACGCTCCCCCCTCTCTCGCCACGCAACGCCGACGCAGGCAGCGTCTGCTAGCGAGTTTCTTGGTTGAAAAAACCGACGGCTCGCGCTGCACAACCGTTCACTGGCCACCCCGTATATATGGCAATGGATCTTGACCTGCAAGGTGGTGCCGGTGGGAGATTTCTCCCTGTGCGTTGCCGAACGATGAAAAATTCGCAGCGTGCGCGTTAACTAAAAGCCAACTGCGGGTCTCTGTGTCCAGTCCGAGTCTTCTGTCTCTCATTACCCATTAGCAGCGATTGGCATGTTCCAGTAGGAAACACTGCTCCATCACTGCCTGCTTTGCGCCTCCCCAGTTTTCTCTCCTGCGCAACGCTGCGATGAGCGCCAGCGTCAACGCCGCCGCCAGTGTAAGCGTTAGCGCCCGCTGCTTCGCATCTACACATGGTTCCCTTTAGCGGTGGATGGTGTAATCTTTAAGGCGAAAGTCTTTAATGTCTCATGCTCACGTCCGTCCGGTGTCCGTCCGACCTTCGTCCGGCGTCCGTCCGTCTGTCTGTCTGTCTGTCTGTCTGTTCGTCCGTCCGTCCGTCCGTCCGTCCGTCCGTCCGTCATTCCGCCCGTCCATCCATCCATCCGTCCGTCCGTCCGTCCGTTCATCCGTCCATGTCCGTCCGTCCGTCCATCCGAGCTCTGGCACTGAGCCAGGTGGCCGCCGGGATGCGCAGACGGACGCCGGTCGCGTCAGACTCTATAGCGCTCGCGCTTTGCTTGCGTAGCGTCGCTGTGACCAGAGTTTGCAATCATTCTGACCGACGCCGTCTCAATGGACCCAGGCGTTCACGGAATACACTTTCCAATTTACAAAGGGTCCGTCAACTTAAGAGCTGGAACGCGGATGGCGTTTGCACGATGCGCAAAGCGCGAGAAAATACTAACGCATGCGAACGGAGGAAGATGAGTCTCGCGTCTCGCTGCGATTCGCGGTAAAAAATTAAAGAAGAAAACACGCACCCATTAGGTTTGTGTCTTATGCCACTGAGAGTGTAAAAGAAAAAAGACATGGCATAATCAGTGGAATGGCCACACGCTTTCGCCGAACACACTTTGGAATGTACAAAGTGTCCTTCAATTTTTGTATTGGTGCCCTGTCAGCAAGAAGACGTGTACTCCGCGCCACTCTCATGCGGCAAGTACAATTTAGGACAAAAGGGCAGGTACCCCAATGCACTGCTTAGAGAGCACCGCCAGAAAAATTGAAGGACACTTTGTACATTCGAAAGTGTGTTCGGCCGAAAGCTTGTAGCCATGCGACTGACTATGCCATGTCTTTTAGATGTGAAGCATCTTATGGCGAAGCTTAATCCGGTGGTGGTGGTGGTGTGCCGCGTGCCCACCCTTACTGCGCATGCGCAAACCCTATAAAAAATAAAAATAAAAAAAACCTCCTCTCCCCCTCTCTCTCCTCTAGGCATCCCTCCCCGCGGAAACCACACCCTCACTGCGCATGCGCCTCCCCTCCTCTCTTCCCTCTTACACTCCCCCCCTCTCGCCTCTAGGCATCCCTGCCCGCGGCGTCTACACTCCCACTGCGCATGCGTGTCACCCCCCTCTCTCTCATCTCCTACACTCCCCCCTCTCTCGCCTCGCGACGACGACGCAGGCAGCGTCTGCTAGCGAGTTTCTTGGTTGAAAAAACCGACTGCTCGCGCTGGCACAACCGTTCACTGGCCACCCAGTATATATGGCAATGGATCTGGACCTCCAAGGTGGTGCCGGTGGGAGATTTCTCCTGTGCGTTGTTGAACAATAAAAATTCGCAGCGTGCGCGTTAACTAAAAGCGGAGTGCGGGTCTCTGTGTCCAGTCGGAGTCTTCTGTCTCTCATTGCCCATTAGCAGCGATTGGCATGTTCCAGTAGGAAACACTGCTCCACCACTGCCTGCTTTGCGCCTCCCCAGTTTTCTCTCCTGCGCAACGCTGCGATGAGCGCCAGCGTCAACGCCGCCGCCAGTGTAAGCGTTAGCGCCCGCTGCTTCACATCTACACATGGTTCCCTTTAGCGGGAGATGGTGTAACTTTTTTTTGTCGGAAGGACGGATGGACGGACACGAAATGACGGACGGACAGAGGGACACATGGACGGACACACGGACGGAGGGACGGAATGATGGACGGACTGACACGGGTGGACGGACGGACGGACAGAAACGGACGGATAGAGACGGACGGACTCACGGATGGACACGGGCGGACGGATGGACGGACGGACGGACACACGGATGGACGGCGGTCTGACGGATGGACGGACAGACGTGAGCATGAGACATTAAAGGCTTTCGCCTTAAAAGCTACGAAACTTCTACGAGAAGTCTTGAAGAAGCAGACGTGCACCTTGGGTGTTGTGATGCAAATTCATATTTTGGTTCGTAACGGCCCTCTATGGCTGAGCCACTCAGAGTCTTATTGACAAAGCAGTTGGTTTAACAAACCAACACACGAAACATTTAATCAAGAATTAAAGTGAAAACTATATATGTACACAAAATTACACTTAGGAAGAAGTTCACTGCCACGGTAAACCACTCCTAATTACAACCAAAACGTAAGTTCAATTATCTAAACTAGATAATCTAGCTCTAACGCGGCTGAGCGGCCGAGCGGAGAAGAACCCGAGTTCAGTCTGACCAAAACACGAATGCTTGACTGGTCGAGCTGACGTGGGCTAGCTGGCGACGACGATAGAGCGGCGGCTGGTGGGCGAGACGTTGAGATGCCAGGGGCAGACGGGGACACGGGCAGACACGGATAGACGGACGGACACGAGTGGATGGACACGAACGGATGGATGGACATGGACAGATGGACGCCGGACGGACGCGAGCATGAGACATTAAAGGCTTTCGCCTTAATATGTCAGCAGTCGCGTACAGTTATCTTGCGATGCACCGCCGTGATGGTGGCTGCTCCCTCCCTTTCGAAGGATGCACTCTCCTAGCCAGGCACAACGACCGTGCAGCTGCCGTGCAGGTGCCAGCTGTATAGCCCATCCTGTCCAGGTCGTCTTGAACGAGCTGTCAACACCCCAGAAGGGGTCAACCAGTTGTCTACTCGCTGACACAGTGCAGATGTCAGCTTTCTGGCCTCTCCCGTCTTCGTGCGTTGTCGACGAGATGCCATTTCCCCAAAAAGGTTCATCCTGGGGCATCTTCAACCAACCGACGTCAACCTGACCTTTGGAGGCATGGGGTGTGGTCATCATTATGCTCCTTCCAGTCCTGCAGGATTGGAGGACTCCTGGCCACCGAGTGGAGAGGAGAATGTGGAGGTGGACCCCAACCTTCCGATTTAATCCGGCGCAACGAAGAGCCGCGGAGGTGTTTATGTCTGGTCATATGATCGCACCATGTAAATATTGTACATAAATTATTTCTCTCTTCAACTCGTCGGGATGAATGCTCCGGGCACGTCACCCATTCGAGGCCTAACCGGCTACGCTATCCGAGTCACACCGGTGGTTCGCAGCGCTGGGAGTCGCGACTCCTAATTTCGCAACAGCACACAGTGTACAGCAGCTGGTGCAATCATCGGTCGTTGATAATTTCATCGTGCATGGTAGAACATTCCAACCTTCCGGTTGGTGCTTGAGCTAACTCGAGAACAAACGGAATCATTCGCGTTATGCGCGCTATCTTAACTAACCAGCGTAAACCAATGCCGAAGTTTCCGGGCGTGGTCTGGACTGGGTGGTGTTGGCACGTGGAACAGTTTTTTCGACAAGACCAATGCAGCAAGCGTGGGTGGCAGTATATAGCCATAAATGAAAATTACTCCCAACTCGGCAATGCAGGCTTGTAAGATTACATCACTCAAAACCAAGTTTGTTTTTGTGAACGCCTTTGTTTTACTGATCTTTAATTTGTTTGAACTGACTATAACACACGATGCTTTATTAGTGTTAAGAAAGAACGTCGTATTTGAAGTTGGTTAAAGTGGATGATTAATTGGAGACCACTAGCTGTTAACAATACCACCTGCTCTGTCAGTTTTTTCGATGGCTTCAGATGGGCGGCTTGAAGGTCCACTTTCTGTGTAGTTTAAAAAGTCACAGTTTCACCGCAAGGGTGAAGCAATGAATGCGATAGCAAAAATTGTAATGTTATTCGCCTCGTGTGCGACCGATGGCGGCGCTGCGAACGGCGCTCCGGTGACGCAAGGGCGGGGATTCGGGTTTTGTCGTCTGCTACGCACTGGCTAAAACAGCAGCATTTTCGTTATATTTCGCTCGCATCGCACGGCGTTCCTCGACTACTAGCTGCATTTTCTTCTAATGATATTTCTTGAGATGACTGCTAGCATTACATGAGTTTAAGAAACGTTAACATTTAACATATCTTCTGTATACCGACAGCCATCGCGGTCAGGTTCATGCACCCGAGTTCGTAGCGTCGCTCACTGGGCTGGATGGCGTTGAAATAGCTTATGTGAAAGCGCGAACGCCCCCCGCCAAGTGAGTTAAAGAGAGTATCCGCTGCTTTGAAATCGCAGCGTGATCAATTTTGCCGCTTATTCGCAAAAATCAGCGTTGTGTAAACAGACTTGAGATGAACGAAAATTCACGCTCCACTCCCAATTGTAGTCATGTGGACTTGTGCAGACACGACAGCCGACAAAATGAAATCGATAAGTTCATCTACCAGCGGGTTATTGCGGGCCACTAGCATAGATTGGGCGAGCTGGATGCAAGTGAGATCGCTCGGAATGAAACGCCAGCAGTGGTGCGCGTGGTACAGTTCGACTCTTATGATTAGAGATAGATACGTTCATGAGCCGCATTCATGTTTTCGATCGCGCAGTGCTGCCTACTCGACTATGCCAGCCTGCCAATGGTAATGACAGGATGGCGCGCGCTATATTTCTAATGCTTGGGCAACGCGATCCGCTGCAGTGTTCGCGTTTCACTTGACACCGATAGTACAGCTTCGTAAACATTAGGAAAAATCGGCGAATGTGTCCAGGAAGAGGAGAAAGAGAGCTCTTTCCCACCATTCTTTTGGCCCCTGTGTCTGATTATTGTGATTCTTTACCGTGCTGTAACAGGATTGAATATTTTAAGGTGGGAGCCTTAGATTCCACATAAATTGCGAAAATTGACCGTCGGCGTCCCGCGTCGCCAGCGTCAACACGAGTGATGCGAATTCATCACATGATCACGTCATCATGACATCCCAGACAGACAAAATTTGTGACGTCATAACGTCATGTCACATGATTACGTCATCACATGACATCGTCGCTTTGCATTGCCTCCGTGATTGGTAGGCCGATCTCGGAGGCGATGCAAAACCAGCTGATGTGTAGAAAGCTTCAATGCAAACCACGTTACGTCCAGAAAGCATTCGGAGGGGGGGCGGCGAAGGAACAATACGTCGACTCAAGGAAAAGATGGCTTTCACCTTCGAGTCAACTTAGGCAAATGCATAAGGAACTCGAGTCTCTTTAGTACAGTGATCGCACCAAGCCACATCAGGAGTCAACCGTTGAGACTGATTTACAGTATTTTATTGCAAATACATCTTTCGATGCGAAAGCTTTATATTTATCAACGTTAGTATGATTACACAAATTCTGTTCAGCATATTTTCAGACCACCGTGAACGAGTGAACAAACGTCGATTTATTAACGTAAGGATTAAAATATGTTGCAAAAACATAGAACAAAAACAAAAGAAAATCACTCCGTACAACGTACCGATATTTCATATCCCCGTCGTGCATCCCCTTTAGACTCACCCTGTTTATTTCGTGTTTCAATTTAAAGTACTTACGACGCGCTTACACAGCAGCTGCTAAAATGTGTATTTAATCAAACGTTGTTGCCGGTAACGCCACTTAATTTATTTGAATGACATCACAGGTCGTTTGTCATGCTCCGAACATATGAAATGAATCGAAGGAGCAGGCTTGGCAACCGAACACGCGCAGCACGCGGTATACGTTTATTGCGCTTTAACGCAGACATGGAAGCTGAAGCCCGAACGCTGAAGTCAGTTATCGAAAACGGGCAGGAAAACCATTTTGAGTGCGCCACGGCCATAGAACAGTCACGAAAAGAAAAATTCACCATAGAAGCAGATGTACACATGGATGGCTAGCAGACGACAACAGGAGCAATCGACACAGAACTTGCTCCTCACAACTCCCCCTCGATTTCGATGGGCATTTTGCTTGAACATTGTAACCTGTAACAGCCCGTGAGGGCTTACAGTATTGTAAATAAATTGCTTTATCAAGTCGCCCACCAATGTTTCAATAACTCGAGCGCGATAGACAGGCTGGCAGCGTCGAGCAGCCTTCACGTAGCGAACGCGTGCGCGAAGAGCTGCATGCGAGTCCTCTCCCTGACGTCACACGCGAGAGGGCGCCACTCCAAGATCTCGAGGCGAATACGAAGTGAGGCTGGCAGCTAACTCTTTTTGGATCCGATCTCACGCAACTCTGGAAAACGCTTGTTTAAGAGAATTCTCTTCGCGTTGAGAGCGCAGCACTTAGAAGGGTACGCCGGCCCGGCCGCCGAGAAGGGGGAGATGTGAAGGGAGATAAAGCGCGCGCCCGCGCCCGCGCTGGTAAAATCGAACGTCGCCCCCCCCCCGCCCGCTGTCGGCCGCCGAGAAGGGGAGATAACGCGCGCGTCCCCGCTCGTAAAATCGAAGGTCGCTCGAGCGACCCCCCCCCGCTCGCGTCTTTTCACGCTCACGAATGGCGGGCGGGCCCGGTTATATATATACATATACGTATACGGCAAATGACGCCGACGCCGACGGCGAAAACCAGCCGCGAGTGTCCATATAATTGCTATCGCAATAAAATCATGTGAATAATAAATCTTGCTGCGTTACACAATAAGAGCATCAGTAGCCAGGATTTTTTCTTTCGAGAGAAATGCGTCCATGCCTTCAAATTTTGTTTTAGGATATTGGACGGTCAAGCTTACAAGTAATGAACTTTGACAGTAGCTGGCTGACAAATCACTTCTGGGAACTAATAATTAGGGAACTTATTTTGCAGCAAGGGAAATATGCAATACTTGCGTTTATCATCCTCGCAGCAATAAATGTAATGACCTATACTTGTAGACCAGGTACTATGTAGCGCTTCTGGTTTGTTCGCATAATGACGTCCATAAATCATTTTGATGCAAGTGCATATGAGGGCTTTTTAGCTGCGAAGCATTTCTTAAAGAACTTCGGCGACTTTGAGCGTATTAATCTATCTATCTAGCTATCTACCTAGACAGCCTAGGACTTTGTGTTCTCCTAACCGTGTCGTTAATGGGATTTATACCAAATTTGGTATGGCATAACATGGCTGTATGACGAACATAAATGGCTGGTCATATCATGAAAACGATGAATAAATTGTAATGAAAAATATCATTTACATGGCACTCTCATGGCGCGCTCGCAGCCGTTTCGTTAGCTTGATGTACACCAAATTTGGGATTGAGTGACCCGACTGTATGACGAACATAAATGACAGGTGGTAATATGCAAATAATGACGTGCATGTCATGAACAAAATGATTTACATTCCATGCTCATGGCGCGCTCGCGGCCGTTTCGTTAGCTTGATATAGATCAAAGTTGGTATTGAGTGACGTGACTGTATGACGAACATAAATGACAAGTGGTAATATGGAAATCATGACATGTCATGTGCGACATGACTTGCATTCCACGCTCATGGCGCACTCGCGGCCGTTTCGTTAGCTTGATATACACCAAATTTGGTATTGAGTGACATGACTGTATAACGAACATAAGTGGCAGGTGGTAAAATGAAAATCTTGGCATGCATGTCATGTACAACGCCATTTACATACCACGCTTATGGTGCGCTTGCGTCAAGTTCGCTAACTTGATATACACCAAAATTGGTATTGCGTGACGTGACTGTATGGTGAACATAAATGACATGTCCGAATACGTAAAACATGACGTGCAAACTATGTAAAGCATGATTTGCTGCTTCCTGGCTGCTTCGGATTACACCAATTCCCACAGTGCGTGGGATCTGCCGGCTTTTATTGCGATAGCAATTATATGGACACTCGCGGCTGGTTTTCACCGTCGGCGTCATTTGCCGTATATGTATATGTATATATATAACGCCGCTCGTCGTTCGTGAGCGTGAAAAGACGCGAGGGGGGGGGGTCCCTCGAGCGACCTTCGATTTTACGAGCGGGGGGCGCGCGCGTTATCTCCCCTTCTCGGCGGCCGACCGCGGGCGGGGGGGGGGGGGGGGGGTCGACGTTCGATTTTGCGGGCGCGGGCGCGCGCGTTATCTCCCCTTCTCGGCGGCTGACAGCGGGGGGCCGTTGTACCCTTCTACGTGCTGCGCTCTCAACGCGAAGAGAATTCTCTTAAACATGCGTTTTCTAGAGTTGTGTGAGATCGGATCCAAATAGAGTTAGCTGCCAGCCTCACTTCGTATAACATTACAATTTTTTGCTATCGCATTCATTGCTTCACCCTTGCGGTGAAACTGTGACTTTTTTCTATTTCATTACTTTCTTATGTGGAAGAAACTTGGCTGACAATCTAAAGTAGAAGACGTTACAGCAAAGGCAAACGTCACCAACACTTGCCATTGATTCTTGAACATCAAGGACACATAGCAACTGGGCTTCAACGTATATACTGTGCAACGTTACGGTTAATGTATTTTTCTATAATGAAATATCAATTGCATTGATCCGCTGCAGAGGTTGTTGTTGTAGAAGATGATCTTAAGCAAAGGTTCTCAAATGGGGTTCCAGCTGACCCCAGCGGGACAGTGAAGCCATATTTGGGGAAAACATTGTCTATGAGTCATATTTTTGAGCGCTATATGATTACATTTCGGCATGGTCTTCCTCTTTTGTGTGCGTTTGCAGAAAAGCTTGTGCTATATGTTTCCGGAAAGATAAGGATGAGCAACTAATATGGCCTCTCCAAATGCGCATCTACGCATTCGCGCATTCTTGAACTTCTTTGCAGTGTAGTCCGGACAGTGTTAATGCAAGCCGTCATCAAAGAAATGAGTTGCAGCAAGTATGTCTCCTGTTTCTAAGTACCACTCAGTTGCTGTCGTCTAGCGGTAGTTCCAGGAGAAACGATGGTGTTATATACTGATTGCAATTATTATTTGAGCGGAGCGACGCTGTTACATGTGACCTATATACAAATGTAATTTAAGCATCAACTGCACATATGAGATTGCTTTAAGGCGAAAGCCTTTAAAGTTTCATGCTCACGTCCGTCCGGTGTCCGTCCGGCATCCGGTGTCCGTCCGTCCATCCGTCTGTCCGTCCGTCTGTCCATCCGTCCGTCCGTCCGTCCGTCTGTCCATCCATCCATCCGTCCGTCCGTCCATCTGTCCGTCCGTCCGTCTGTCCGTCAGTCCGGTGTCCGTCCGTCCGTCTGTCTGTCCGTCCGTCCGGTGTCCGTGCGTCCGTCCGTCTGTCCGTCCGTCTGTCCGTCCGTCCGGTGTCCGTTCGTCCGTCTGTCCGTCCGTCTGTCTGTCCGTCCGTCTGTCTGTCCGTCCGTCTGTCCGTCCATCCATCCATCCGTCCGTCCGTCCGTCCGTCCGTCCGTCCGTCCGTCTGTCTGTCCGTCCGTCCGTGCGTCTGTCAGTCTGTCCTTCCGCCCGTCCGTCCGGTGTCCGCCAGTACGTCTGTCCGTCCATCCGTCCGTGCGTCTGTCCGTCCGTCCGTCCGTCCGCCTGTCCGTCCGTGCCGCCCGCCTGTCCGTCCGTCCGGTGTCCGTCCGTCCGTCTGTCCGTCCGTCTGGCCGGTGTGCGTCCGTCCGTCCATCCGTCCGTCCGTCCGTCCATCTGTCCGTCCGTCCGTCTGGCCGTCAGTCCGGTGTCCGTCCGTCCGTCCGTCTGTCCGTCCGTCTGTCCGTGCGTCCGTCCGTCTGTCCGTCCGTCCGTCCGTTGTCCGTCCGTCCGTCCGTCTGTCCGTCCGTCCGTCTGTTCGTCCGCCCGTCTGTCCGTCCGTCTGTCCGTTTGTCGGTCCGTCTGTCCGTCCGTCCGTCTGTCCGTCCGTCCATCTGTCTGTCCGTCCGTCCGTGCGTCTGTCCATCCGTCCGTCCGTCCGTCCGTCCGTCCATCTGTCCGTCCGTCTGTCTGTCTGTCCGTCCGTCCGTCTGTCCGTCCGTCTGGCCGTCCGTCCGTCCATCTATCCGTCCGCCGTCGGTCCGTCCGTCTGTCCGTCCGCCTGTCTGTCTGGCTGTCTGTCCCTCCGTCCGTCCGTCCATGTCTGCCCGTCCCGTCCATCCGAGCTCTGGCACGGAGCCAGGTGGCCGCCGGGATGCGCAAACGGACGCCGGATCGCGCCGGACTCTACAGCGCTCGCTCTTTGCTAGCGTAGCTTCGCTGTGCCCAGCGTTTGCAATTATTCTGACCGACGCCGTCTCAATGGACACAAGGCGTTCACGGAATACACTTTCGAATTTACAAAAACCCCGTGAATTTAAGCGCTGGAACGCTATGGCGTTTGCACGATGCACAAAGCGCGAGAAAATACTAACGCATGCGAACGGAGGAAGATTAGTCTGTCTGGCGTCTCGCTGCGACTCGCGGTAAAAAAATTAAAAAAGGAAAACACGCACACATTCGCTTTGTGTGTTATCTCCCACTGAGAGTGTAAAAGAAAAAAGACATGGCGTAGTCAGTGGAACGGCCACACGCTTTCGCAGAACACACTTTAGAATGTACAACGTGTCCTTCAATTTTTTGTCTTGCCTTCCATTTCCCTAGCCTCAATTTACGTGCCGCCAAACCAAACACTTGTGGGATACTAGCGCAGCTATAGTTCTTTCGTTCTGGCTGTACGTAAGCAGGACTCAGATTGCACATAAGCAGGGCTATGGAATTTTCCAAAAGGAAGTTGCTTACAATGAGCTGAGTTTAAGAATAGTAAGACTCTCAAGCCAAGTTTTGTTTTTAGTTCAGACGCGTTCATTGAGCCACCCAAAAATGTTTTTAGATATGATGATGACGCCTTTTGTGCGATCAAGTAATCTATTGTCGACAGTTTGCTAGCACAGCTATATTTATTCGAGCCGGCAATTCAATTCACCGTGGAACGTGAAAAGAACAAGCTTTACGCTTTTCTAAACGTGCTAGGGATACGGGGGCAACGGTGGGGGAAATGCATTTGAGCTTGTTGGTTTACCGAAAACAAGTGCGCAGAGGCCGATATTACCAACCACCCCACCACCCACAAAGCATCGGTTATCACGACGCTCGTGACCGGCGCAAAGGTCATCTGCACCTCCAATAAAATGCGAACAAAAGAAGAAGAGTTCACTACTGACCTCTTAAAAAATGGGTAAACAAGGAGCTTCATCCGATTTGTATGCCAATGACAGGATGACCGGTGGAATTTACCCCTTATAGCCATTGCTGCAAAGGCTGCTGCCAACAACGAAGCCTCCCCGAAACAACCCTACCGCATCTCAGTCCCGCGAGCAAGGGGCGAGTATGTTGGTGAAGGAGAGTATCCAGGTGGCACACAAACCCGTATCAACCCTCGACGAATCTACGATCAAAAGACCGGCCGCCAAAAGAAAAAAATTACACCATCTCCCGCTAAAGGGAACCATGTGTAGATGTGAAGCAGCGGGCGCTAACGCTTACACTGGCGGCGGCGTTGACGCTGGCGCTCATCGCAGCGTTGCGCAGGAGAGAAAACTGGGGAGGCGCAAAGCAGGCAGTGATGGAGCAGTTTTTCCTACTAGAACATGCCAATCGCTGCTAATGGGCAATGAGAGACAGAAGACTCCGACTGGACACAGAGACCCGCACTCCGCTTTTAGTTAACGCGCACGCTGCGAATTTTTATTGTTCAACAACGCACAGGAGAGATCTCCTACCGGCACCACTTTGGAGGTCAAGATCCATTGCTATATATACGGGATGGCCAGTGAACGGTTGTGCAGCGCGAGCAGTCGGTTTTTTCAACCAAGAAACTCGCTAGCAGACGCTGCCTGCGTCGGCGTCGCGAGGCGAGAGAGGGAGGAGCGTAGGAGAGGAGAGAGAGGGGGTGACACGCATGCGCAGTGGGAGTGTGATCGCCGTGGGCAGGGATGCGTAGAGGAGAGAGGGGGGGGAGCGTAGGAGAAGAGAGAGAGGGGGGACGCGCATGCGCAGGGGGGAGTTAGACGCCGCGGGCAGGGATGGAGAGAGGGGGAGTGTAAGAGGGGAGAGAGGAAGGGAGGCGCATGCACAGTGTGGGTGTGTTTGCCGCGGGGAGGGATGCCTAGAGGAGAGAGGAGGTTTTTTTTATTTTTTATTTTTTTTAACTGTTTGCGCATGCGCAGTAAGGGTGGGCACGCGGCACACCACCACCACCACCACCACCACCACCACCACCACCACCACCGGATTAAGCTTCGCCATAAGATGCTTCACATCTAAAAATTGGCCGCGTATCTGCGTGCTTGGCTGCAAATGTCGTCGAAAGACGATAGTCTTGTGCCGGCCGTACTACTATGTTTTGCCTTGCCTGAGACAGCCTAAAAAACACTAGGGTCTTTAGAATTGCGTACCTATGTATTTTCTAATAAAGAACACACGTCCTGACGCTTACATATTAATGCTGTGCCTCACGAATGCGTAGTATTTGCTTTTTGATCGAATATGTTCACAAATCTGAACGCGAACACCAGTACAAGGTTGCTGGGCGCTCAGAAAGAAGTCAAACTTTGGCCGAGAAGCTGAATCGGGTTACCGACAGACAAACAGACAGGACACACAAACAGACCAAAATTTTTGCGTTTAAGTATCCCAAGAAAGACCATCGTCTTTAATATTCCCAGTTTCCCAGTCTAGTTGTCACATCACTTACAACGGCGAGACAAAATACTTTCCGGAAATAATAGGCCAACACCGAAATGAAGTACATAGCTTCAATGCAGCACGAATCGCTCTCGAAGAGCACAACGAAAACCTGGACCATCGCATCAAATTCCATCACCGAAACGGAAGGTAGCTGCATTGAAACACAATACTTGGAATCTTGGTTTATACAAATTCCACCGAGTAACACCGACTGGTCGACAGGAGTCCTACCAGGCATAGGTCGGCAAAACTTGTGGAGCTCACTCAGACTCACTCATGAAATAATTTTTTTCGCTTAGGGCTCCCTTGGACTCAGACTCACGAAAATTTTCCTGGGCCGGACTCACTCGGACTCACTCTCACGCAAATTTTCTTCAGCCGGACTCACTCAGACTCTAAGTCACCAAAAGATTACTCACCCGGACTCACTCAGACCCAGACTCACGGCTCGATCTGAGTCTGAGTGAGTCGACTCACGAGTCCGTTAGCCTAAAATTAGCTTTTTCGACCATGGTGTCAATGCTCTTTAACACTAATCTCTCACGTAATC
>JALIZH010025024.1:0-15577 GCA_030522465.1 Rhipicephalus appendiculatus | reverse complement strand
AGAACAGCGCACCGCGGATATCACATGGAGTTACAAGGCACATATCCAAGTAAGGTCAACTTATCGGCTAGTTGGTGGAACATGCTGAAACGGCAAAAACAACGCAGTAAAAACGACGACGGAGGAAGGAACGTACACACACACGAGGCGCTGACTAACAACTGAAGTTTATTCAGGTGAAAATGGATATAAATACATTCGTAAGAGCATCTCGTCACAGACAAAGGCACACCAAAAGAAAGAAAACAAAGATACCATGAAAAGCACAGACAAAAAAGCACAGACGAAAAAACCAATGGTCATCATCACATGATGCTGCGCGAAGCCCTGACAAGTGGATCAATTTGGACAGTTAACCGAGAGATAAGACACTTCTTTGTCAGACAATGAAACAGATGGTATGCTAACACATTTTTCTTTTAACAATGAGATATTAAACGCCTCGATGATTTCTCTTGTCAATTGATTATGGTTCTTTGCCATGACATCACAGTTTTCAAAGTGTAGTTTTGAGCATGCCAAATAAGTTGTCAAAATTGTGCAACATCGTCAACAGGTCTCCCGTTGACAGTTTCACCTGTAGTAAGCAACACAGGCCGCCATTCGTGGCCTGTGTCAAAAATGTCGTTTATCGCATCCCCTTGTCATGCGGCAGATTCTACATCGGCCAGACTGGTCGATGTTTAAACGATAGGCTCCGTGAGCACAATTATAATGTGAGGAGTTCTGTCAGTGGCCATCTCGGCATTCATTGTAAGCATTGTGCTTGTCACCCTGACTTTGAAAACTGTGATGTCATGGCAAGGAACCATAATCAATTGACAAGAGAAATCATCGAGGCGTTTAATATTTCATTGTTAAAAGAAAAATGTGTTAGCATACCATCTGTTTCATTGTCTGACAAAGAAGTGTCTTATCTCTCGGTTAACTGTCCAAATTGATCCACTTGTCAGGGCTTCGCGCAGCATCATGTGATGATGACCATTGGTTTTTCGTCTGTGCTTTTTTGTCTGTGCTTTTCATGGTATCTTTGTTTTGTTGCTTTTGGTGTGCCTTTGTCTATGACGAGATGCTCTTACGAATGCATTTTCACCTGAATAAATTTCAGTTGTTAGTCAGCGCCTCGTGTGTGTGTTCGTTCCTTCCTCCGTCGTCGTTTTTACTGCGCTGTTTTTGCCGTTTCAGTACATATGCAAGGCTCAGTGTTGGTTAATAGAAAATTTAATTCCTTGTTATGCAGTGATAGAGATCGTTGGCTTACACGTATCGCAGCGTTATTTGGTATGTAATATGCCTCCAAGATTTCTCGCGTGGTCTGATGTGACTCTCGAAAAAAAAATTATAGCGCTTTCAAACAGGTTTCCATGTATGTGTCTGATAATAGGAGGCAAGATGAGATGACGGCGTGCTGTTCAATTAATTTCTATGTTCTCGAAAGCGTGTGTCATTAGCGCTTGTGCTGTGTGTTTCCCTTGTCGTTCTGCGCCGTTTATGTGCGCTGAAAGTTTTATATCATAAGCGCACTTATCTACTCCCAGGCTGCAACTGATTTCCTTGGCGCTTTTGTGTATATATGTTTCCACCCTCTCCTCTACACCAACGCAGTAGAAAGAGAGGGCAACTGGGAAAGCGGTGCTACGGATGAGGGAGAAGGACAGCGCTAAGGAAAGCAGTTACAGCCTCGCAAAATACAAGTCCGCCTGTCGAACCGTCGGCTCCAGCACCCACCCCCTGTTTACGAATTTTAACGCGATAGCGTTAAAGAGCTCGTTTCGCAGAAATTCCGGCGTCGGCGTCGGTGTCGGCGTCGGCGTCGTTGGTTGTGAGCGAAAAATCATCATCTTGTCCGTGACCGAAAAATCATCATCTTGTCCGTGACCGAAAAATCAAGAAAGATGCAAATAAAATAAATAATAAAAAATCATGGTTGATCCCTCCGTCATAGGAATCGGTATAACACGAAAGTGAAACGTGTCCTTACAGAAGTAGTTGAATGTTTACTGTACATTGATATACGAGAGTTTGCGCAATGTCTATTGGTGTTTGACAGTCATAGCGCGGTTTAACGTGGATGCATCCACGTTGACGCTTGGTGGTATACATATGTATCCCGCGGCTACTAGCGTCCATGATCAATGCTTAAACAAACCCTTGTTGTCATGGATGCTTGCTGTTGCTGTACGGTGAAGCGGGATCGGAGAAAGCGGTGTGACAGCCAGAAGAGCGTCGTTTATTGGACGCCGAACTTGGGCTAAGGTCGCCTACTCGCGGCATATTCGAGTTATTGAACAACGCTGCCCGATCAGAGGGAAACGCAACGCGCGTCGTGTCTTCCTCGTGGGCAGGCTGCGATGTTTCGCGGGGCGAGCTAGGAACGCAGCACGCTAGCCACGCAAAGCACTCGCGCGTCGCAGGGCTATTTTCGGTATGGACGGATGCTATGAGAGAGGAAGACGCTAGGGGGTAGGGTCGCCACCTGGCAGTGTGTTAATGCGTCGAAGAAATTGCGCTTTTCCTATTCGAAACTTGCCGAATGGGATGGACGCGTAGAAACAACGCTTTCAAGGAACTAATCGTGCATTTCACGGTCATAATGCATTACTTCACTTTAGCAAGATCACTGTGAGAGGACAGTGGTAGATATAAAAGGCGTGTTTTGAATACGTGCAGGGTATGTGGCCGTGGCGCAGTGGATAGCGTGCCCGGCATTGCTTGTGGTGGACCAAGAGGTCGTAGGTTCGAATCCTGTTGATGGAACATTTTTTCTTAGTCTTCTGATATTGTGTATTTTTTTCGACGTCATTTCCGTGACGGAAATGCGTCATTCAAATCTTGGTGGACCCCGGCATAAAACATTTTCGTGTTAAAATTTTCGGGTCCGAGTGAGGATCGAACCCGGGTCGTCTGCGTGGCAAGCAGGTGTTTTACCATACAGCCATGCCTCTGCTTGGATATACTGTGAAAATAACTTCCTCTGCTTGGAAATGCAGTGAAAATAACTTCCATGCTTCGTAAACGCAAGCGTCCTTTATATAAGCGTCGCAATATAACATGTAACATCCCAGGAATATTGCGTGGTACAAGCGTAAATTGCCATCGGGCGTCAGAATATGTGACTATCATAACGATTCCATAGTTTAAAGCCAGCCACCCATTACAAACGGCACGCCCCTTACTGCGCGTATTCCCTTAACACCCCGTAGTGGGTGCATAGCAAGTTCGAAAACATTTCCTACATTTGCCGCGCATAATTTCTCCTGGTTTAAACCATACTACCCATTACATAGTATGAACTAAGTGATTGAAGTACGCAGTAGGGACGGGATATTGCTATGGCGTTCAACTCTTAAAGGCGAAGCTTAAGGGTCCCCCCAATTTTTTCGTCACAAGCCCCCATCTTCCTCCAACTCCTGCCCTTTTTTTACATACAGGGAAGTGGCGTTGCAAAGTTGGAAACAGTACTACCATATATAGTTACTATCTACAGGAAAATAGAAATTGGAAAGTTAGCAACTGTGCAACCATGACAGACGCAACCTTCATAGTGGATAGCAGCGCAACAGATACTGACGAAAGGCAAAGAAAAGGGACCGTTTTCTTTGCCTTTAGTCTGCGTCTGTCCTGTTGCATGTTAGCCATCAGGAAACTGTACTAGCTGACCCATCGTTCAATCTTGCTTTGTCGCTACCTTGTTTGCGTGGTTATTAGCACTAGGAAATTTCAATAGACCAGTATTATGTGTAGGATGTCTTGGTTTACGTTTTCCGATGGAATTTTTATACCCAGTCAGATGTGTAAGCATAATCTCAAAAAAGTGAATTGGTATGGTTGGCTGGTTCGAAAAATTGGGCGTTCCAAAGCGACTCCGGCTACGAGAGACGCCGTAGTGGAAACGGCAGTCTTCTTTTATTAACTGATAATCCCTTATAAGTTACATAAACACCACATAGTAATCTTCAAATAACAATGTATACAAAGAATTGGCGTTGGCAGAGGTGGGGAGGGGGTGGCGTTGTCCCCTGCCTAGCAGTTTTTTCATTTTCTGTGCACACACGCACACGCACAAACACAGACAAAAATATGCTTGAGGAAGGGGCCTGCAGCTGCCTCAGAGTACCTGAGATTTAAGGATCTTTGTCTACGGAAGGTCTCACACCATGCTTGCACTCGGTTGTAAATCGGTCCGGGTTCTCTTGTACTCCCCGCGGTTGGCGTATCAGCAGTTTCGCGCTGTCTGAGACAGAATCTAAGGCGTGCTGCTTTCGGCATCATTTTTTTTAAAGATCAACTGCTGACTGGAGCACTCTTCACAAGACTTCTACTGCTCTCAGCTGGCAAAGATCGATCTTTGATGCTCCGCGTTATGCTCCGCGCTTTTAAATATCTATTGTTGTACGGACATGTGTTTAACCTGTTGAATACTAATTATTACTTGCTGGTATGCGACTTTTCATATTTGCATAACGCGCATATGCCATTCCTTATGTGACATCCACTTTTTTAGGTTTACCTAAGGCTGGCCTAAACACCGTTCTGTAAAGCTAATATGCTTGAACCATGGTCGTGTGGATAGACGGCGCTTTAGCAACGTCGCCAGTGTACAAGGTAAATATGTCTCAGTAACCACTCCTATCGGTGTCATCATCATCACCATCATCATCCTGACTACGCCGACTGCAGGGCAAAGGCCTCTCCCATGTTTCGCCAATCAACCTGGTCCTGTTCTTGCTGCTGCCAAGTTATACCCGCAGACATCCTAATTTGATCTGCCCACTGAACCTTCTGTCTCGACCTCGTGCATTTACTCTTAATGACGAGCGGTTATCCTGCCTAGGCGCTACTTGCCCGGCCCGTGTCCATTTCTTCTTGATTTCGACTAAGACGTACTTAGCACGCGTTTGTTCCGCGACCCACCCTGCCTTGCTTATGTTTCTTAAGGCTACGCCTATCATTTTCCTTTCCATTGCTCGCTGTGTCGTCCTCAATCTAAGAGCTACCGTGTAGGACTCGGAATGGTCTTTTGGGAAGTCATGTATAGTAATTCAGTTCATCTTTCAGGCTTCTCTTATTTCAAATGGCTGGAACATTTTTTTCTTCTTTTTTTTACTCCTCAGCGCTTGAGTTAGGCAATACATGTTGCGAGCAGCTGGGTAAAAAAGGAAGGTGGAGGGGAATTGATGCAATCTGAGTTTTTACAGACGTAGGTAACTGTACATTATAGAAAGAGGCCTACATGAAGAACGGAAAAAAATATATAGCTATCGCCGGAACGTTGGAGTGCATATGAAGAAGCAACACCGAAATTCAGTAAAAAAGCGTTGGTTCGGTATTTTTTTTCGTTTCCCTCTTTTTTTCCGCTTTCAAAGAGGATGCTGATATACGTTACAATAATCACCGTAATGAGGTTAGATATCGTAGGTGAGCTGCATGGGCACTGTTTGCTCTCTGAAGAAAAAAAAACCGGTAAATATAGGTGAAAAATATGGGTTTATTTTTTTTCATAGGTTATCAACAATGACCGCTGTCGTTATGGATGATGGTGGTAATGTTCTTACAGCACGCCCGTTACCCACGAGGGGGGACAGGCGAAAAATCGCACAGCT
Source organism: Rhipicephalus appendiculatus (assembly GCA_030522465.1). Lineage (NCBI taxonomy): Eukaryota > Metazoa > Arthropoda > Arachnida > Ixodida > Ixodidae > Rhipicephalus > Rhipicephalus appendiculatus. The sequence goes on along the minus strand of JALIZH010025024.1, from coordinate 9,974 downwards.
GTGGTTTCTATTAATATAATGAAATATGGTGTAAGCTGGGCGGCTGACGTGCTATGCTGCTAAGCTCAAAGGTGTGGGTGCGATTGCTGGCCACGATGGCCTCAATTAGATGGAGACGATATGCAAAAAAAACAAAAAAAAACACCGGTGTAATTAAAATTAGATGAAAGTTAAGGAATCATATGTACGACATTTCATATCCATACCGCTACTTTGGCAGGGAAACACCAGAATATGGTTGCACCACATATCGCGATAAGAAAACACTTATGCGCACGACCCATTCCAGAACAGGCAACAGCCACGGTGCCTGCCTTCACGCATAGGCCATTAATGAAGGCGCGTGTGCCTTTATTTGTGGCACACACATATTACAGAGCCGGAAAATGAATGGAAATATAGGAAAGGGTTAATGAACATCACGGGACGGAGGTTTCTGTTTCCTCGGGCGCGCCTATAATGAGGCATCGCATGCCTGCTGCACCCTTCTGTCTCGCCCGAGAAATAAAAACAAAGAAGGGAGCTAAACACAATGAAAGGAAACAACGAAAAGAAGGAAAGAAAGAAGCCTCGAGTCACGCGAATATTAAGCAGTCACGCTCTGGTTAAGGCTGCCGTCTGGGAGCTGAACTAACCAAGCACGCTTCTGTGCAAGCTCACGCCGTTGCACATATACTTGGAGAACAGCCCCTCCTTTGGGCAAATGCGTGAAACACATGAGAGGAAATAGCTTTGTTCCACATCCGTTCAATATACTTTTATTTACGTTGGAATTATCAACTACATCAGTCAATTTCTAAGCCAGTTTTCTTCTGACTTAAATCAAGCATCTACGAAAAGTTCTGAAACCCAGATAAATGAAGGGCCGCAAGTTTATAACGGCCTGAGTAGCGACATACGGCCATGGCGGCCTGGCGGCTGTGTTCTCGCTACTGAGAACATAGGGCGTGGGTTCGACTCCCGGCCGCAGCGACAGCATTCCGATAGGAGGTGAAACGGGAAGAAGCACCCATGCATGTATTCGGATTCAAGCTGGCGCTAAAGAATCCGGGGTAGTCAGAATTAATTCAAACACACCGCTGTTCGGCGTGCCCTATAATGATGGCTCCGTGTTTTCAGAGTTTATTTTTCCTGAAATTCGGAGTGTGTTTTTTCCGAGTTTATTTCGTGGGAAGACATTCGGCGTTTATCGGAATTTATTTCTCGTAAATGTCCGATTCTCCGAAATTCGGCGTTTAATTTTGCAACACAAGTTATTATAATGTGGTGTTATTGATAATTATTTCCAAAGAAATCGCTTTGTATTGTTGCTCATATTCCTGCTTCCACATTCTTTCATTGTTTTTTTTCACTTGCTGTTTATTTACCCCGTTAATACGGATGTTCATGTACACTGCTGTATAAAAGCCAAAGTGTACTCCTGGGGGGTAGGAGCTAGTCAAGCTGCTCCTGGGCGTTTTCTCCCAGCCTCCCTCATCTTGATGAAAAATAAAGGACCCATTATTATTATTATTCTCAATACTCCGATATGAGAGATGAAATGATATCTGACCACGAAAATGTGTGAACCCAGTAAGTGTATTTTAGATGTCGGGAAGGTTTGACCGCACAAACATGGATAAATACATACTCCAACACAAAACACATACGTTTGTTCGTATTACAACCTTAAAGCTTGAAGGAAAGAAGTGCAAGTTTAGTGCAAGTACAGGCAAAAAAGAGTGTTCCACACTCGCCGCCATGACAACAGGCGGCGCTGACCGACGCTCCCACGTTTAAATGCACAGATATACCCTATAAAGTGGATGGAGGGATAACCGCCACCGTAGCTCAGTGGTAGAGCATCGGACGCGTTATTCGAAGGTCGCAGGTTCGGTCCCTGCTGGTGGCAAGTTATCTTTTCGTCTACTTTTCTTTCCTCGCGTTTACATTACAATTACTTCTAATAACATCCCCTATACTTACCTTGGCATAATTGTCTGTCAGTTCTCACTAATATTGAACCTTAAAGCTTGTTGTACTAGACTCAAGCACACTTTGCGAGGTTACTGTCAATGATGGAGGTGCTGATGGAGGTACGTTCTATTCGACTGATGATTCTAAAGTTTGAAAATGTCCTTTGAACGTTGAGAATGCCCTTTTAAAATCGGAGTTTATCGGATAAATCTGAATCGTCAAAAATTTTAGCGGCGAGTGTTTATCGGAATTTCTTGGGTTAATAGGAAAACACGGGGCCCTACCTATAATCCTGTCTCGGTTTTAGCTCGCGAATCCTCCACCTTTATATTCTTTACTTCGTGAGGATTTTCGTGGACGTGCGCAGCGCACGTTTCTTGGTCAAATTACGGCTATCTATAAATGGAATCAAACTGCCGGAAGAAACATTGCTTTCAAAATCAGAGCTTTTCTGGTCAATGCGTTATCGAACTCGAATCTTTTAATCGTTCCAGCGTGTTAACCTACAGCCTTAATCTGACCGGTGTCCGGTTTTTTAGGCCGATACGTGCTAGACGCATTAGCTTACAGAGATGGCGGTTTGATTAAACCACCTCGGACACGGACGCAGTTGAATGCCTCTGCGACTATTCGCACTGACCCAGTCGGGCGTCCAACCGAATCGTGCTATGAAAGGGCGCCGATTGTATTCTATGTAATATTCGCCGCTGACGGTAATGCGTTGAAACCATCTTTGTCTGACGCGCTTTTCAATAAAATACACAGCACTGATCAAAACATTTCATTGTACAGTCGCTCTCTTTTGCTGGTAACATTATGTACGATGACTATCAAGAAGAAAATAGTGCCTTTTGCTGGTGACAACAGAGGAGATTTGTAATTCATTGTAGTTTAGAAAGCTCTGACATGTTTATTTTGCCAGTGATCGTAAATTGCTGCAAGAGGAACCGTGAAAGCAGAATTGGCGTTTGTAATGTTGTAATTTGTTGATATCGATGCCTAAATACACAACTGAGTACATTGGTTCATTGCATATATATATATATATATATATATATATATATATATATATATATATATATATATATATATATATATATATATATGTATATATATATATATATATATATATATATATTCCAACTTATTCCAGCCGGGGTCCGACCTGCGTCCGGACCCCAGCTGAAACATTGAAATAAAATGTTTCTAGCGTTCGTCCTCACACACACACACACACATATATATATATATTGTAATAACCGACGTGGACGCCGCAGCAGCTTTGCAAGAATGCTTTATTGAACAAACAATACGAGTATATGTAGGTACGGTGGGTTGCTTATCGATTCACTTGGTGGCGATGGTTCTAACACAAGACATGCGCAGTACACACTGGTCCACTCAGTTCATGCTGTTATCACATCCCTTCCCCCCTAGCAGTCAATGCCATAGCGGAGCACAGGTCGTCGTGCACGAGTAGAGCGGCGGCATGCTTGCGCTGTACCAGGTACAGTCGACGTCGGCCCATTAGCTGCTGGCATAGTAGCTTCTCGCACAGGCGATCTGGGCACCGTAGCTGGCGTCGCCGGAAACTGGAAGTGAGGGTCAGCGGTGTCTGGTGGGGCAGACTTCCATGCTCTGCGCACATGGTCACGATGACGTCTGTGTATCGTACCGCTAGCAGTCTACACTTCGTACATGACGTGGCCTAAGGACCTTAGTACGTGCGCGGCTAGCCACTTTGGACCACGAGAGAAGTTCCGCACGTACACAGGATCACCACCCTTGAACGTCGACTTTGGCTGTCTCGTGCACCTTGCGTCTTCGACGCCGGGCTGCATGCTTGACAAGGCAGAACGAAAGCTCCTTCCAAGCATGAGTTCTGCTGGCGTTCTCCCGGTTTCCGTGTGCGGCGTGGAGTGCTGCTTGAATAAAAAACGAGAGACTTTACACGCCACTGTGCCCTGGCTCTGCTTTCGAAGCGCACACTTTAGCTCGCGCACCATGCGCTCGGCCCTCCCGTTGCTTGCGGGATGGTATGGCGCTGTATACCTGTAGCGGACACCGTTTCGCTTCAAGAAAGATTGCATTTCTTGGCTTGAAAACGCCGTCCCATTATCCGAAACGACCAACTCCGGTAGTCCGTACGAAGCAAACATCCTGCGCAGTTTATCGATCACCACTGACGAGTGAAGCGATGGCACGATTTCTATCTCAGCCCAGTTTGATAGCGCGTCCACGACAACAAGAAAGAAAACACCTTGAACTGGCCCTGCAAAATCTAAGTGAATTCTACTCCATGGACGTTCGGGCTTCGTCCAGAAGTGAACAGGCGTCTTAGGTTCGCTTTGCCTGTTTGTTTGGCATGGTTTACAATGCCGAACAAAATCTTCGATCTGAGCATCAATCTTCGGCCACCACACAAATGATCTTGCCAGAGCTTTCATGGCCGTAATGCCAGGATGGTTTGCATGCAAAATGCAGAGAACATTTTTTCTGAGTTCGTCTGGTAGTATCACCCTATTACCCCACAAGAGGCAGTCGCGGTTCAGTGACAACTCTTTGCGCCTCACCTGATAGGCGGCATACTCTGAGGGCACACCTTGTTCTGGCCAGCCGTCCCTGACCCATTTCTTCACCCGAGATAGACAAGGATCACGCAGAGTGGCTGATGCGACGTCTTCTGCACTCACAGGCGGGTACTCGACTGCTTCCAGCATAAGGACGTCGCCTGGCGGCTCGATGTCTGGCCGGTCTCCGGGTATTGGCAGCCTGCTAAGACAGTCAGCATTTCCGTGATCTTGCGTCTTTCTATACTCCAATTTGTATTCATAAGCAGATAACAATAAAGACCAGCGCAACATGCGCGGCGACAGAACTACCGGGATCTGCTTATCTCGTTGAAAGATGCCTAGAAGTGGCTTGTGGTCGGTAAAAATGATGAATTGCCGGCCGCAGAGGTACTGGTGAAAATGACGAACGCCATACACAATGGCGAGTGCTTCGCGGTCAATCTGGGCGTAGTTACGCTCCGTCTTAGTGAGGGTTCTTGACGCGTAAGCAACAGGTTGCTCTAGCGCTTCAGCACCTCTGTGAGCCAACACAGCTCCCACGCCCACCGGGGATGCATCGCAAGACAGAATTAATGGTGCATCGGGATTGTAGTGCACTAAAAGTTACTCTGACGTCAGCAGCTTCTTTAGTCCTTCGAAAGCTCGCTGCTGCTCTTCACCCCACTTCCACGTACTGTCACTGTCTAGTAGGCGGTATAACACTTCAGCGACTTCAGAGCGGCCTTTTAGGAAGCGATTGTAAAAGTTCACCATACCTAGAAAGGCTTGAAGCTCCTTTTTGTTCTGTGGTGTAGGTGCTTGATGAATGGCCTCGACTTTGCTTTTCGACGGGTAGGTGCCCCTTCCATCTATCCGGTGTCCCAAACACTGCAGGCTCTCCTTGAAAAACTGGCACTTGGCACCTTGAACACGCAGTTGGGTCTTCGAGAGTCGGTTGAAAACCTCATTCAGGACCTTGTGATGTTCCTCAGCCGTTTCGCTTGCCACCAGAATGTCGTCAAGGTAGGCCGCCACCTGCGGTAAACCTGCAAGCAATGTATCCATTGTTCTTTGAAATAATCCGGGTGCCACCGACACACCAAACGGCAAACGTCGCACTTTGTACAGGCCCTTTACTGTGTTGATAGTGAGCACATCTGCTGAAGAATCATCCACCGCAAGTTGCTGGTACGCCTGCGTCAAGTCAATTTTTGAAAAAATACGGCCTTTTCCTAGCCTTGCGAACAGTTCTTTGCTAGTAGGTAAAGGGTAAACGTTGTTTCTTACCGCTTGGTTGACTGTGCTTCGGTAGTCACCACATATTCTCAGCGAACTGTCCTTTTTTCGCACAATCACCACAGGAGTGGCCCATTCCGAATACTGGGTTGGCTCTAGAACACCCTGACGTTCTAGTTTATCCAGCTCGGCGATGACATCATCCTTAAGGGCGAAAGGAATGCTGCGGCATTTAAGAAACTTTGGTTGGGCGTCGTTCTTCAGTTCAATGTGTACTGGCGGTAGGGCTGCGCCGGGAAAGGTTTCGCCGAAAATATCAGGAAATTTTTCGATAACCGCTTCTGCACTCTGGCTGATGCTGTGAAGGCCAGTAACGCTGATGTTCAAAGCCTTGAACCAGTCACGCCCCAGAAGTGTGCTACCTTCGTTCCTTACAGCGAGAAGTGGCAGCTTGCAGTCCTGCTCTTTAAACTTGACTGGAAGTGTAGCTTTTCCGATGACGTCTAGTCCTTCTTTGGTCCAAGTTACGAGCTGTGCGTCTGCTTCCTCAAGCTTAATGCTTGTTGCCACCTTCAGTTTCCTGAAAGACTTTTCGCTCATAATTGATCTAGCTGCTCCGGAATCCACTTCCATCGGTACCATTTCTCCGCCAATGCTTACGGTAACCATGAACTTGGGACAACTGCTGGTTACTTGGCTAATACTTCGCAAGTCATCATACTCAGTTTGCGCTGAACTTGCGGTACTTTCCAGCTGGTGGTTCACCTGCCCACCTTTTTCCTTCCGACACGCCTTGGCTATGTGACCTTTGCCGGAGCAGTTAAAGCATACTGCGCTTTTAAACTTGCAGCGATAAGCAGCGTGGTTGCCCGAGCACCGGAAACACCATTGTTCCGACTGCGCGCCTGAAGCCTTTTCCTCTTGCCCTTTCTTCAGATGTTGAGTGCCCACCTTGGCTGTGACATCTGGGCTTTCCTGACGTTGACTTCCGATGGCTCTTTGATGTTTTGCAGCAGATTCGGCTGCGCCAGGTCGTAGGCTGTCGCAAAGGTCAGGTTCTTCTCGGCCAGCAGGCGCTGCTGCACTATGCTGTCGGAAATCCCAAAGCTAACCGGTCCCTGAGCATTATGTCAAGCGGTAGTTGCTTGTCGCTGAATCCACAGTTCTCGGCCAGCTTGCGTAAAGCTGTAACATAGTCAGCGACTGTCTCGCCTTCGTGCTGATCTCGTTTGGAGAAGACATACCTCGCATACAGCTCGGAGGGCTTCGGGTTGAGGTGGTTCTTCACTGCCTCTACGATGGCCTGATAGTCGGCGTTCGGTGGTCTAAGAGGCTTTACGAGGGTGGCTATCAGGGAGTAGGTCTCTTCCCCACAGCAACTCAGCAACGCTGCCCTCTTGTCGGCGTCTTCTGTGAGCTTGTTAGCTGCGCAGCATAACTCGATACGCTCAACGTAGTCTTCCCATGACGAGTTGCTCTTCAGGTGAAACTCACCGATGCGAACGCCGATGGCCATCCTGCCGGAACCGCCCCCTCCCGCATGGGCACAACCGTGCCTCGTCGCCAGTGTAATAACCGACGTGGACGCCGCAGCAGCTTTTGCAAGAATGCTTTATTGAACAAACAATACGAGTATATGTAGGTACGGTGGGTTGCTTATCGATTCACTTGGTGGCGATGGTTCTAACACAAGACATGCGCAGTACACACTGGTCCACTCAGTTCATGCTGTTATCACATATATATATATATATATATATATATATATATATATATATATATATATATATATATATATATAGTAATTGTAATGTAAAGGAGAAGAAAGGAAAGTGGACGAAAAGATAACTTGCCACCGGCAGGATCCGAACCTGCGACCCTGGAATAACGCGTCCGATGCTCTACCACTGAGCTACGGTGGCGGTCATCCCTCCGTCCACTTTATAGGGTATATACGTGTACTAAAACGTGGGAGCGTCAGTCAGCGCCGCCTGTTGCCATTTCAGCGAGTGTGGAACACTCTTTTTTGCCTGTAGGCATCACGTAGTACGTGATCTTATTAAGAGCGGGCAGCTGACTAATAATCCCTCGCATACCACCTGAAGGCATCAAGTCTGCCAGAACGAGACCCTCGTTATGAATGAAGGAAAGAATTGTAAACTTAAGGGCTCGTTTGCTTTGTTAAACACAGTATTAATGAGAACTAACAGACGAAGATGCCAAGGAAAGTATAGGGGAAGCTATTAGAAGTAATTGTAATGTAAATGTGAACAAAGGAAAGTCGACGAAAAGATAACTTGCCACCGGCAGGATCCGAACCTGCGACCTTCGAATAACGCGTCCGATGCTCTACCACTGAGCTCCGGTTTTAGTACACATATATACCCTATAAAGTGGACGGAGGGATGACCGCCACCGTAGCTCAGTGGTAGAGCATCGGACGCGTTATTCGAAGGTCGCAGGTTCGGATTCCCTGCCGGTGGCAAGTTATCTTTTCGTCCACTTTCCTTTCTTCACATTTACATTACAATTACTTCTAATAGCTTCCCCTATACTTTCCTTGGCATCTTCGTCTGTTAGTTCTCATTAATAGTGTGTTTAACAAAGCAAACGAGCCCTGAAGTTTACAATTCTTTCCTTTATATATATATATATATATATATATATATATATATATGTGTGTGTGTGTGTGTGTGTGGCAAAAGTCTGAAAGGTGCCCTGACAGCGGTATTTTAAATTTGGGTCGAGCGCGGGATAGATCAAACACCCGTATATCACATAGGCCATCTTTATCCAATGACACACTAAAGTGATGTGATCCTACAAAACAGTTTAGGCTACTAATTTGCTCATTGATAAAGTTATTTGCCTTCATTTTACGATCAGTGGTTCGACATTAGAAAAGCAAATGGAGGTCGAGGTGCCTTTTCGGAATATAGCTGCCAAACCACAACAACGGTACACATAAATGTCATTGCTGCGTAACCAATCTGAAAGTTTTTAAATAATTTCTATTCTCCACCTTATTCTCGTTGGCTCAACAGAGGTTCGCGATAATTGAAGCGCCAAGTCAGAGGCTCCCATAAAATGACTGTAATCGCAGTTTCATATTTGCCCTTTTCACCATGGAAAGCAACGTAATACATTTACATTGCCGTGGAAGGCATGCAGTCCCTATGTGCACCGATCTTATACGACACATTATTTCGCACCCGCGGGGATAACAAAAAAGGGTTTTTCATTACAGCAGCAAAATGCGCGAGCTCACCTTCATTACAATTAACTCAAGACAAAATGCTAGAGGCTCGTGGGTGTAGATTTAGGCGTACGTTAAACGAACCCAGGTGTTCAAAATTTCCGGAGCCGTCCACAATGGTATCTGTCATAATAGTATTGTGGTTTCGGGACGTTAAACCCCCAAAATTGCTTTATTATTGCAGCTAACTACATAACAAATCAAAATCCGACAGGAGGAGACACACTAACCTGCCCTTTGCAAAACTGGTCACGGTGGCATCATTTAAACTGACATATCTTTGTTTTTTTTCCTTGGTATTTTTCACGGCCTATCATTTTGTCCCCGCCTATCTGGTTACTAACCTTTCAATTACACGTTACGAGGTACGAACAAACTACTTATGAGTTGTTTGCTCGCCATCCGTTGGCATCGCACTCCTGTCCCGTTTTTGTTTGACGTACATAGCGCCACAAAACATTATGAACGGTCACCAACGAGCCAAATTCACCTCTTTTTGGAGTAGTTATTCACCATTGACTAATTACAGAGGCCCTATAAGACGCCGTGGAAATTTTTGACGTCATGGAGATTGGTTCCATGTACTTCAATGCTGCGTCATCAGCTCCTTTCTGTAAGCATTGTTTGGCTTAACATCAGGGTTGCCAGGTTTGGCTACACTGCGCCAATTGGGCTACTTTTTTATGCCGGTGGCGGCAGAAGTAGCATTTTGGCTACTTGACTACTCTATGGCTACTTTGTTGTTCCCTCGATATGAACCAAATTATCAATATCGTGTGGCGTCGCAGCTGCCGGTGCTCGAATATGCCGTGTGAAAACATTGCGACCAAACATATTTCCAGCTGCACAATTTGAACTTGGTGCTTGCATTACGCAAAATATTTTTTAATATGTGGCTGGCGCTCGTGAAACTGGATACGGGCCCTCATTTCGCAGACCAGCTATTGCTGAACGGGACGCTAAGGTGTAATTGG
>JALIZH010025023.1:0-39795 GCA_030522465.1 Rhipicephalus appendiculatus | reverse complement strand
CTTTTCTATGGCCGTGGTGCATTGAAAATGTCTTTTCCGGTCTGCTTGATCACTGACTTGAACGTTGGGGCTTCCGTTTCAGTGTCTGTGTTAAAGCGCAATATATATATATTCAGCAGGGAAAGTTCAGTGGGTTCGGCACATGTGTAAAGAAAAAAACGGGTACACGTACGAGGAGAGCAATACTTTTTATGCCTAACGTTCCGGCCGTGGCACGGCCGAAAGCGTTAGGGCATAACAAGTATTGCTCTCTCGTACGGGAGGTTACCTGTTTTTTGTTATATATATATATATATATATATATATATATATATATATATATACACACACCACGTGCTGCACGTGTTTGGTTACCAAGCCTGCTCCTTTGGTGCGATGTTATTCAAATAAATTAAGTGGCCGTTGCATGCAACAACCTTTCATTAAATCACAGTTTTCAGCAGCTGCTGTGTAAGCGCGTCGTAAGTTTTCGAAATTTAGGCAGAAATAATTAAGATGAGAGCACGAGTCAAAAGGGGACGGACTACGGTGATGTGAAATATTGGTGTTTTTTTTTTCTTAAAGCGTATATTTATCCCTACGGCAATAAATCGACGTTCGCTGACTCGTTCACGGTCGTCGGAAAGTATGATAAAAATAATTAGTGTAATCATAGTAACGTAGATAAAAAAATAGAAAGATTTCGCATCGAAAGTGGTAATAAGGTGTATTTGAAATAAACTAGTGTAAATCACTATCAGCTGTGGACTCCTGATAGGGTGTGGTGCGATTATTGCACTAATACTGCACAAGACGAATTACTGCACGATTACTGCAAAATACGAATTGCGTAACGAGTGGGTCGTTGAATGCTTCAAACCCATTACAAAAGGCTCAGCCATAATTCTTCATCGTCATGAGCCACTGTACCAACAAAGTGCACATGATACCTTGTAAATGCGTAGCGGGTACCTGGCTTCTCCGCAGCATGACGAATAATGGCGTAGTGGGTGCTTCCCAACTTGAAAAAATTTACGATTTATGGCATAGTGGGTACCTTGCAAGTGTACTTGTACTAGTAGCCCCATGAGAGTTAAAAACGGGTTCTAGAAATACCGCTCTTCCAGTTTTCGCTGTGACTGTGCTGCTCTTTCTGTGCAGGCCTGGCACTTTTTCTCGGTATCATTTTTATTAGTTCAAGAGGCGTCTGATAGCAAGGGCATTTTTGGTGAACTGTAGAGCCAATACGTTACGACGCACCGAGTGCTTTTCGCTATGTCGGGCTGTTGAGCGCCGCATTCTCACAAAGACTACGACAATGGTGAGCCATTCTCACGGTGCCATCAGCGAAATCCATTAAGAACTTGAATATGCGAGGTAAGTTTTCCTCACTCCCGTATTAATGTCGCTTTGAATTCATGTAACGGAACATATCAAGGTTCAGTTTGCGTGCGAGATTAGGGGCAAGGGTTTGTCGGGCGACCATATACCGTACATTTCAAGGTTTGGGTGAAGTGATTGATTTCCTGTCTTTACCAGCACGGCCTGCACGTTCAGTAAAATAGTTACAGTGCTACGGAAAGTTAATAAACGTTTTATAATCAAGTGTTGCCGTTTTTTTTTCAGGTCTCACCGTGATAAGCATTATTGTCGTTTCATCGCTTGTCAGCTGTTACTTCGATTTGAAGTATTTTTATTGCAAAAGCAATTAGTTGGACTCTTTTGGAGGACTTTTGCCGGCGCTGTTGGCGTCCGCCCTTACAAAAATTTCTGGTAACGTTAACTTGACGGTTTTGAAGATCATTGTTACTAGAACCTAACAACAATCAAAAGAGTGCCTACCAACGATCTTTATACTTCTGTATCAACAATCTGTGAACCCTCTGGCTGCGATTGGCCACCAACTTTGAACAGAAACACGTTCATAGGCTGTCTGGTGCGACGTAGTAACGCCCTATCAACGTTGTTCATTTGAAAGCCTAGTAACATTATTTCAAAACAAATAATGTCCACAAACTTTCTGTCAACCATCCCCTTACAAAATGTTTTAGTAACAGTAGCTTTAATGTCTAAAGACAATAGTTACCCGAATATATCGACAATCAACAGAATGTCTATCACAAGTCTGTATCCCTATTTACGAACTTTCTACGAACAATCTGGTAACGTTTGGGCACCTGCTATTAATAGAAGCGTGTTCATAGGCTGTCTATGAACAATCTGGTAACATTTGTTCACCAACTGTTAATAGAAGCGTGTTCATAGGCTGTCTGCAAACTGGTTACCAACGTCCTAAGGTCATTGTAGTTCTGATGCCGTAGTAATATTCTTTCAAAGAAAATAATGCCCATAGACGTTGTACCGATCACTGCCAACAAGTCTTTATACACAGAACTGTGGAAACCGGTGTCAGCATGTTTCACAAGCTAGTGGTAAAAGGCAATGCAACCTAGAAAGCACATATGAGCAAGGTTTCATGAAACATCTTTATTTACAATAAAAGCAAGAATAAATTATACTGACTAGAAACCTCAGAGTTGGCAAGTTATACCTGGAAAGGGTGGAGCCCTATTCTTCAGTGTCCTTGTCTGTTGCTTGAGCAGGAGCATAGTCTCGGGCGAGCATTGATGACAGTGGTTTTTTTATGTGAAGTGGTGAGTAGTCCAGATAGTTCCTCACTGCGTAACCTAAAGAGAAGCAAGACATCTTTATTAGCATTTTCAAGCTAGGGCATCAAACATTAAACGTCAACAAGGTAGGTACTAATGCTAGTTCAGACTTAAATTTAGCTCTGATTCTTAGCAGTCATATTGCAGAAGACATGGCTAGGATGGGCCATAATTTGCATGGCATAATCTTTGAAGAAAGGTTTGCAACATAGTATAACAGTTATGAAAAGTAATTTCAGCACACATAATTTTCTCACTAAAATGCATGATTTATTTACATTTAATGTCAAGATTCATACTATGGCAGCAAATGAAGTGTAAAGTACAGATTGGCATGCAACATTGGCGTGGCACACTACTCATTACTATTGGCTAGCAAAACAATGAATAATGCACCAGAAACAAGTAGAACTCACCTTGCCCATCTGTACTAATACTGTAAAGGCCAAGCACACTAGAGGTTTGGGTGAAATAGTCCTTTAATGCACAGAATAATTTAGCATATTTAACAATGATTGCATTGACACGGTGCGAGTCCAAAGTCTCTTTCGTGACGCTTTCTTTATGTGAATTGCATTTCCACCCAAAGAGAGACTTGTTTGTGAGGTCCTCTGGTGTGAAAAGAGCCCTCATCAGGCCTCTTCCAAATCGACTCCCAGAGTTCTTGATGTCGCGGCGGATTCGCTCAAGTGTCGACTCGTCGACAAGGACACCATTGCCGATGTCAACCTGTAAAATAAAGAAAACAAAGATAGTAAAAGCAAATGCCAAGTGTCCCACAACAACATTTCAAAATTTAGTGAGGCAGCACAACTGCATAAGAACTGTCCCATCCTCGAAGGCAGCATGTCGTACCCACCAGCACTTCCCTAAATTGAACATGACTGCATGCATGAAGACTACATGCACTATGCTTATTGTTACGCAGACTTATCAAACTTTCGAGATACATTGTGGACTTTTTGTACCAAGCAGGCAACAAGCAGTGACCCCTTCGCGTAAAGAACCACCTCATTTGGCTATCAGCTATGTCAGTACTGGCATCTGCACGTTTCAGCTAGCAAACTACATTGTTGACAAATGAGAAAGCATACTTGCAAGGTGGAGATTCAAGCAAGTTATTTTGGACATTAAACTGAATGCGGTAAAGGAACAAGAATGACAAGCATACATAACATTGCCTGCTTGCAGTTTTCAATTTCCGCTTGTTAGCACCAACACAACTCGGAGATGCAATAAGGATCATGTCCACAAACTCTGCTTCTTTTGGTTTGTTCCAATATTAAATGTCATAGAGGTACGGCTTGCGTTTCAATCACGCGACCGACCAGCGGTCATTGTAGCTGCTGATGTAAATGAATGCTCCAGTTGTTGCTTCAGACTGTCAGTGATGCTTTTTGAAAGAAATTTCGCAGACACAAGAAGCAAGCAGTTCCCATCTCATTGCGAGTGTACTAAACACTTTCTTGAAATGGCTTCCGCAAGTCAAAACACTCACTTGACGTCCGGCTGCGCGCCCTTGCTGTCAGATGTTAGGGTGCTTTCAAGATTAGAAGAGAAAGTTTCGCGAGAAATTGAAGAAGCGTTGTTTATTAGAAGATCTGGCGAAACATTTTAGCGAGACCCTCTTTCACGGTTCATGCGACTGAAATAGATTTCTTGAGCCCAAGCCACTAAATGAAATGTTGTTTTGTTCCCTTTAGATTTTGACCATGCGAGTATTTGTACGAGTATATACGTGTGTATTTTCAACAAAACTCGATTGATAGTTTGCGCTGTGTTCGTGTGGTCCTTTCTTGTCCATGTTTTTTTGAGCTATAGTCTACTATGATGCTGAACCAACTCGCCCAACAAGCCACTCTTCTAAAACCCAACAACAATTGTTACACAGTTGCAAGCATCCTCAGCAAGTGGTTCTCGTGGCAATGGGTCAAATAAGGACACCAATAATAGCTCTTGAATTCATCAACGTTGCAGCCACCACTTTTTGGCAGCTCCACTGATGTTGATCAAGAACACAGAGTAGCCTCAAAACAGCAGTGTCTATTTGCGCTTTGCCTTCACCACAATGGTGGCTCTAGCAACTATATTGAGATTAGAGTAGTCCGCAGTGGCTAAGAAGGCCTTGCATACCCTCTTTGCAAGTGCATGCAAATGAGCCATGTGAAGAAGTACTGCTCATTTGGGTATTACTTTAGTTTTTTAGCTTCTTGCGTGCTTAACATTTTGCCCTTTTTGCATTTTTGCTATCAGACGTGTGGCAGGAGCATCTCGCGAACATAGCACCGCCAATATCCCGACATGCAATGAAAATAGCATGAATTTAGCTTTAATGAACCAATAACTCTAGATCTCAAAACCATCCTCTTCAAAAAGTTGTGTAAAAGTAGACAACACTGAAGAAAATTAGTAGCAGACTTTTTATCCAAGCAATACCAAAAAAAAAGAAATCAAAACAATAATCATATACAATTTCTAGCAAACATGGTACTACAGCAAAATTGAATGAAGCACGAGTCTTGTTAAACTTACTTTCTATGAAATAACCGTCGCATCTTTGTCTGCAGGAGCCCTCTTAAGCATGTTGTGCAATTTTTTGACCATCTTTGATGCAGCTTAAAAAAAAAGATCAGGGGCCGAATTCACAAAGCTCACTTACGATCAAATTTTCGCGCAAGAGAAATTTTGTCGCGTAAGTCGATTCACGAAGCCAAAAAAACGTCGTAAGAGGCCATGGTTATCACATCGGCCGCTGCGATAAAGTGCGCTGCGAGCGTGCAGGAACATGCCAGTGATGGTGATGCACTTGCTATATTTGCTGACGTCACCGAAAAAGGCTCGTAAGTGGATTCACGAAGCAAAAAAGTTCCGCAGAAATAGCGTGGCTACGAGGAAATGCTAAGAGTGGTCCGGACCACTCTTATGAACAATATGGCTGTTTGGAACATGCAACGTCGGTGGGGTATTTGGGCACCGTGGCTGATTTTCAGCTAGTTCGCGGCCATGTAAGGCTGCGCGATGATTGCTGGTATATTTTATTTTATTTTGGCGCTTAGAGTTTCGTGCGTTGTTTGCTTTGTACGCAGTGAACAGTATTGACACTCGCACTCGTCCAATAAGCTTGGTGTCGCAGTAATTAAGGAAGCTTATTGGTTGTCCGGAGCGAAAAATTATGCAAGCTTGTGCGTAAACTCGTGGTTGGATTAAAACCAAAGTACTACGTGAATGGTCGGTGAAGTCGAAAGTGGCGCGCTATTTGGTCAACATTTTTTGTTATGCTGTTGTGCTGCGTCCCACTTCCTCCAATGAGAGGTCCAACGTATGATGATGTACGCAGCATTGGTGGAAAGTACCACCAAAGAGGTTCAGAGGACGACATCAGCTGCTCGCTATTGGAAATAAAAATGAACGGAAGATTTCAGTTAGCTGTTATCAAGGCCTATTACGTGGTTCCACAACTTCTCTAGTTAGATTGGCTTTAAATACCCAATAGGCACGTTGTCTGAAATGCAGCTGTCGCTATGCACGTTGCACCAATCCAGGGCGGGCTCGTACATTGCAAATCACAGCATTTTAGCCATTTTTACAAATCTAGCTTTTCGACCTTCACTGTCGAGAAACCGAAATGGAACGTGTTCGTATGGCAAGCAGTCAGAAATAAATGGCTCCAGTATTTTGAAATGACACCGAAAACGTGTGCGAAAGCTCGCGATTCTCGAGTATATATCAGTAAACTATATTACCGAATTCATGCCTCTTTGACTTTGAGCTGCCATTTAACCTGGCGTGAGCAAAATAAATTAACGCTGTTTTCATCCGCTGATATGTATTTTGCCTCTAAGAAGTGACAGATTGGCCCGGAAATCGAAGTGTAGCCACGGCGAAATCCCCGCTGCAAGCGCCCATTGTAGCAGACGACAAATGCTAGCAGACGATGGCTCGGGCGAGAGGCGCATTGTGATTAGTTGGGAAGCAGTATTCTCTACATCAGGCCATCTTATGACGTTGCCAAAACACTTCTTTCATCGCGCGGCCCTGTCGTATTCGTCATATCTTCCCCCTCGCACATAAGAGCAATTTTTATCTCGCCATCAAAAACGCGCAAGAGCTTTCTACGAGTTTTCTCAGCGCTTGCTCCTGCTGCGTAGTTCGCCAAAACAACATGGCGTCGTAAACAGTGTATGCGTGTGGGTGCCCATTTTCACAAACGCTTCTCGCTTGACTTCCTTCAGCGTTCGACTGGATGTGTTTCGACTGGACGGTGCGTGTAAGCCGTGTGAAAACCAACGGCAGTGTCTCTCGGTGTACGGTGAGGCGTAGCGAAGCTTGTGCCTCGGTGTGTTTATGAAGCGGCGATGGGCGCCTCTGTATCGACGGCAACTAGCACTCGAGGAGCCTGCAATGTGTGTTTAAGTTTCGGTGAAAGTTCGTTTGCTTCGCTTTCCAGTTTCTCAGTTGGGTGCAGTGCGGCATTTCGAATTGACAGCGCTTTGGCACGTTACTTGAGTGATCCCGAGTGCGTACGGTAACGTATGAATTACGTGCTGTATTCGGTTATTGCTTGGCCGCTGGTTAGCCCGTGCGCTGCTATTTTCTCGTGAGCAGTCCCAGGAAAAGGCAGTGTTTGAAAGTGAAACAATGTGTGTTGTGAACATTGGTGCTGTGTTGACATTTCCAAGACTCGTGAAGAGGCTGTGCTCGTGTGGCAGAACATTAAAAGACAGCGTTGATGACTGTGTTTTGCCCTGTGAAGTTGCGATGGTGCTTTACGAGTGCTTTAAGGACTTGGCTCTGGGCTTCGCGTATTATTTTTTTAATTCGTTATTTCGGCTTTTTGTGCTCATCGTAGTCCAAACGTCGTAATGTGTCGAATCGAAGTCGCGAGCCGATACATTCTCTTGTAAGTGAGGCTGCTTTGGCAGCACGCCTTGACTGTTCTTCGGTGAAAATTTTGAGTTCTACCTGGCAGCAAGAGCCCATGAACGTCAGTCACGCTTGCCTCCCGAAAGAACACACTTTTCACCGGTGCCTTGCCTTGGGTGAAGTTGTAGACCAGCGCCTGCTGACTACAAGTATTCGAGTCCATCAGACACGTCGTTATGCATGGCACTGGAGCCTTGACTACCACTGCCCATGGCGAGGCTCTCACGCTTTACCAGTGGACGGACACGTCTTGCTAGCCTTGCATTTCTACGTCAACGGCAGCTTCCAGTCCACTTGCCTGTTTGCCGCAGAGCGCATTCCATTCCTGATGACACTGACGGCTGCTAATCGTTCTGCCACCGGTGAGTTGAACTTGAGCAGCTAATTTCGTTGCTATTCGCGTATTACTATAACGTGTGTAAGCTTTTTTCAGCCCAGCAGATGTAATGTTACCCCATATTGAGCTCCAGTATAAAAAATGTGGTGCTATCACATTATATATATATATATATATATATATATATATATATATATATATATATATATACGAAGGAAAGAAGTGTGAACGTAAGGGCTCGTTTGCTTTGTTAAACACATCATTAATATTAATGCGAACTAACAGACAATAATGCCAAGAAAAGTATAGGGATAGGGGACTTTATTAGAAGTAATTGTAATGTACATATATATATATATATATATATATATATATATATATATATATATATATATATATATATATATATATATATATATATATATATATAGGCAAATACGTCAGCAGTCTTTATAGTTTGATTGAATTGATTTAAGCAGGCGTTTATTTGATTATTAAGCGGAGCCTGTCTACCACACTTGTTAGTGCAGAGGTGAATATTTGATGCGAATTTATTTTTGAGTAGTCATGTAGCACTTTTTCAGGAATTCCCTTGATTTTTCAAAATTATTTCTATAGAAGATTACCGCTGTGGTAGCACTATACTTTACCAGGACACGTATACTCCTGTATGCAAAGCTGAGCATACTTTTGGCGCAAATCGAACGAGAACACATAACACAAAGAACAGGACCGCTACCGAACTTCCTGTTCTTTTGTGTTATGTGTCCTGATTCGATTTGCGCCAAAAAGTACCCTCAGTTATGAACCAGTACCAACTAGCTCGAACTAGAATTCTGTATGCAAAGCTTACATGGGGATTCAGTTTGTTCCAAAGTGAATATAGCATATTTGATAGCTTTGACGATAGCTTTGTGTTACTGCCAAATATGTATTAAAGCGATTTTGATGCTGGTTTTTTTGAACGTATCTTTTTTGGCCTCTTCACAGATTGCAGACTTTCCCAAGGTCCTGGGATACATCGATTGCACGCACTGACAAAACAGCCTCCTCGTGACTTGGAGCACCCGTACAGAAATAGGAAGGACTTATGCTCCCCAAACGTGCAAGTATTTTGCAATGGTGGGGGTGTCATCGTACAGCAGACCTCGAAGTGGCAGCCTCATCTGGATGGACTGTGCTCTGCCGGGGAGCTTCGAGGGCACAACACTGCTTCATGGTTGGTTGCTTGGTTAGTTATTTTTTAAGAGCAGATGGTGAAGTAAATACCACTTAATGTGCACACATTGAGAACCCAAATACCGTTGCTAACAGTGGATGCCTGTATACTCAGACAGCGATGCCAATTAGACTCTTAAGAGGAAGCAAACTGCAAGATAACGGACAATGTCGAAAGTGTGAAGTCTGCAGCTTATGAATTTAACTCCATACATGTGAGACTGAAAAGTTTCTGATTTTGAAATATCACAAATACTTTGATTACTTATAGAGCTCCTGAGCTTGTAACTTGCTCAGTGGTTCAAGTGCTCTGCATGGAAATAGCAAGTGAGTGAAAGTCGCTTGGCTGTTCAAAACTTGTAGGGAGAAAGAGCTATATGGCAAATTCCATTGGGAGAACAGCAGCACTCAAAAGTACTCTTCAGAGCTGGCGGGTTTCAGTGGTCGAACAGGAGTGAGAGCACTGTCATCCAGCGAAAGAGCGAGAGCGCTTTTGCTGCTCTGAGAGCAGGCAGGAGCAGTATGTAGTGCTCTCGCCTGAAAAGTGGAGTAGGCGCAGCACGACGAGAGTCACGTGACTTTTAAACGTCAAATTCCCTGTATTTGTTTTAATTTTGCTTTAGCCGGTGAGCGCGGCGGCAAGTGTAGCAATCATGTGTAGACTGAGATCTCTAATGTTTGACACTACGAAGTGTACACTGCTACGTTTGCTGGATGCGCACAAACATTTAACTATGGCGAACAAGGGACTGAGAGATTTGAGGCGTTTTTCGCCGCCCTCCAGTAGAGAGTGCCGGGCCTTCGTATGTTTTGGTCACATGGCATATTTCTACCCACTCGTCAACGTCTCACCTGCTCTCCAGACTCTTGCCGCATTCCAGTGGCAGATCGAGTGGCCCTGCTCTTAGTGCTTTGGCCTTCACTCCTCACTGCACGACACCCCTACTTCTGTTCTCTCAAAGAAACTTGCCAATAGTTCAAGCCTCAGGCCACACAAGGGCAGTAAATGCGCATTTTACCTTACATAGCTTGTCTTTTTTTTCAAAGGTGTTGCATGTTTTATTTCTGCCTTACATGTTCTCAGCACAATTACATAGTGATGCGTTTATTTCTACAAATCATATGTGACCCAAGTACGCGCTTGTTGATCTCTAGAGGTGACTCTCGGTATGCCTGAAAGCCATGGATGCCCTCCCTGCTGTCTGTGGCTGGCCTAGCTGAGCAGCAGTACAGTGCAGCCGCCACCCGTGTAAGAGAAGTCATAGAGCGCACCTTTGGTGTTCTGGGCAGGACACAGCCTATCCATCCGGCATAGTACTGACATCACTAATAGTCATGGTGAGTGTTTGTGGCAGCCGTAAGAGCCCATTAGCATGAATTTGCGGATAATGAGTGTGTTTGTTGCTTACGATTCCTAATGAAGTGCATTTTTTTAAAGTGTGCTTCATAAGGAAAAAAATAGCTGCGGGCAACAAGCCCACTTATAATCCACAAATGATTTGTGCTTTCTAGTCTGCAAAATTGCACCTCATGATGAGGTGGCTATGTTACATAATTTTGAAGTTAAGAACAGTAGCTGCTGTATTGTAGCATAGCGTAACATGAATAACATAGTAAACTCACTTTTGGTTGCCTTCTTGCACTTAGTTTGAAGTCGAAATAGACTGTAATATATTGACTTATATGCCTCACTTTTGGGCAGAAGTTCGTTGCCATCAATATGAACATTGTAGTTATGCATTTGTATTGTAAAATAATTTTTTCAGTCTTCAGTATTTATGTCTCCATGATGAGATTTTTTTCTTCTTTTCTATTGGTACTTCATACTTGTCATCAGCTCCTAAAGTTACGACAGCTATAGTTCGCGCATGTTTATCAACTTTATACTCTGACACATAAGCACGGTTGTAACAGTCATCTGTATTTTTCTATGTTCCAGCAGTATCATGGGATCAGGTGCCCCATGGTCATGTACAGTGTATCTCGAACAGAGCGCAGAAGTCCAACCAGTAAAGAAAGACTACCGGTGATTGTGTCCTGCTGTTCAAAATGCACGCCGACAAAAAGAATACATTGTGATGGCTGGAGCAGTTTACATTGTATGGCGACAATCTGCACAGCTGCAGTTTAGTTTCTGAGCACTGCATCATTCAGCCGTTCGTTTGCACCTTAGCATTTAAAAGGAATTAAATTCTTTACTTAATGTACCAAATCATGACATTAATGTAAAACACACTGTAGTGGTAGTGCGCAAATTGATGTGAGCTACCTGAAATTTTTATCATGCACGTAAATCAAAGTGCCTGCGTGTCACTGCATTTCACTGCCATGGGAAACAGCAGCCATGGTCGACAACCAAAATTGTGTTTTCATGTTTGGTAGTGGAAAAATTCCGGCCATTGAATCGGGTAATTTTTCACTTGGTCGATATATTTCTTCAGGACACATTAGTATAGCAAGCAAGATTTCATGTGTGTATATGCTCTGGAAAGAACTTCTCCATGGATTATTTAGGGTGGACGAGGATTGTCGCTATTCCTAGTATGTCCAACACCAGGCTTTAGCACCTGTGTAATGTTATCCCGTTGCGTCTCGGTCCTCTTGAACAGTTGACCTCTCTGTTTGTACAGTTTAAGTTTTAACCATTTTTTAAACTGTGTTTGCTGCCGTAGGTTTCTTCCCCTAATGTAATTGTATACTCTGCCGAACTGTTTATCACCTATGCAGGTTTCCTCGTATTACTGCTGAAAGTACTCATTGCATTCGGTGTGTAACTATACCATGCATTTACTTCTCTCTTTTGATGCATCTGTACCATGGTTTGGCCATTAGAGTGCTGCTGGTGTGCTCTAGTCTTGAAGCTGGCGACTTCCAACAAATTTGAAGCTGGAAGTAACGATGTGCTTATTATCATTACTACTATAATCAGATAAGCTGTCAAAGCTCCATGTAAAGTGTATTTAACATTCTGTATACTGTTCAAGATAATCGTTCTTAAGTTTTTTTATTGCGGTCCTTGATTTAAGCACCTGAAACACAATTGCATTGTAGTGGCACATTATAGAGTGTGATTCTTTAAATTTGTGCTCACGACATTGCAGCTGAGGCCAGCCGCAAGATAAACATGCAGGGTACTGAAGCATCACGTCACCTACATTACAAATAGTCCTTACCCAGCAGTGCACTGAAATTTTTCCAAGCGAAATAAGAGACTACTGTATGGGATTGCTTGTTATTGTGTGGAGAATGAGCCCAACTATGTAAATGAACTTTGTGTGATCTTGCAGACATGCCCCATATTGTGATACACTGCCCTCGTCTAGCATGGCATTGTGAGGGGCTCTCTCATATTTTGTCGTGGGCTGTCAACCCATGAAGATGAATAAAAATTGCATGAGAGTGGGAAGCAACAAACTATGCTGTGTGTGTGTGTGTGTGTGTGTGTGTGTGTGTGTGTGTGTGTGTGTGTGTGTGTGTGTGTGTGTGTGTGTGTGTGTGTGTGTGTGTGTGTGTGTGTGTGTGTGTGTGTGTGTGTGTGTGTGTGTGTGTGTGTGTGTGTGTGTGTGTGTGTGTGTGTGTGTGTGTGTGTGTGTGTGTGTGTGTGTGTGTGTGTGTGTGTGTGTGTGTGTGTGTGTGTGTGTGTGTGTGTGTGTGTGTGTGTGTGTGTGTGTGTGTGTGTGTGTGTGTGTGTGTGTGTGTGTGTGTGTGTGTGTGTGTGTGTGTGTGTGTGTGTGAATGAATGAATGAATGCTTTTCATTTAGTGTAACTTTGATAAGAACTTTAATGACTTTCTTTGTCCTATTTATATTTCTCAAGTATGTTTCCTAC
The DNA here is from genome assembly GCA_030522465.1 of Rhipicephalus appendiculatus. Classification (NCBI taxonomy): domain Eukaryota; kingdom Metazoa; phylum Arthropoda; class Arachnida; order Ixodida; family Ixodidae; genus Rhipicephalus; species Rhipicephalus appendiculatus. The sequence continues at coordinate 26,840 of JALIZH010025023.1, read as the reverse complement.
TGCGCAAGAATGAATGCAACCTTACACAAAATGCGTGCATTCACAGAAGGTGTTTCATTTTACAACGAACAGTCGTGAGCAAGAAGTTGGGAAATATGGAACAAACCAGCAAAAATAAGTTTATAGCACAGCTCCTCTGTATAACATTGCTTCTACACATTGTGCTTGTCGAATATGTGGATTTCAAGTATTCAGTTTCAACCAGCATAACCAAGCATTCGCCCGTGGCTGTACATATACTTGTATATATGTGCGTGGTATTTTTTTGTATATTGTCATACGTGTTGCCAATTGCTATTAAGGGCAGAAACCTAGTCAAGCTAAATACGCGGATTTTTGTCTGTACACATGTCATCCGTAATGTAACTGCTGTTGATCAAAAATAAACTTGGGTATAACATTCCCGTGCAGTCACCAAGAGAAGAGTAGCCGTATCTGACTCAAATGAATTTGCCGCAATCTTTTCCCAGGCTGTTTCGCTTAAGACTCGATAGCCTGCTAGAGTTATTTATAAGCATTGGCAGAGGCATTACACGGAGGTGCGCAACACGACAGGGGGCCGAGAGAGAAGACGCAAACAGTACTGGGTGTATTTACTGTCTGCCCCTGCCGTTTTGCGCTGCTGCATGTAATGAATCCCACCCATCTAGCACGAAAACGTGTCCCGACAAAGGCCGTCATCTTGGTCGCAAGCAGTTAGGTCACCGCGTGTGTCTAGATTTTCTCGAAAACATCGTGATATCTTGACTGGTCTTCGAATAGCCAGAGACGTCAAAAGTAATTGCCCAGGTATGATAATTAGGTTTCAGAACTGGGCGCTCTTGCGGTAGTAGTGGTTAGAAGAAAAAAAAACTCTTATTTCTGAAATCCACGAGGGAGCATGCCACAGCGCTTTTTGTTCGAAAGGGGAGTCAAAGAAGAGAACGGAAAGGGCACCTTCTCAAGATAAGAGTGCCCGCAACACATAACTACAGGCCGTGCAACCTGCTGTTTCATAAAAAAAATAAAAATAAAAAAAACCTGGGTTCTTGGCGACACTGCGAATCGAACTCAGTGCCTCCTGCATTGTAGTCGGTCGCCGTAACCATTAGACTACCGCGGCAGCGCTTGAGATGAGAGTTGGCCAGTGTAGTGCTAACGTAATTGTTAATATATCTCCTTTCGCTAGAAATACGCCTAACGCAAAACGTCCGGCAAAACTCGATAAAAAAATAAAGGCTCGGAATTCGTAATGAATTCGCCTGAGGCCACTCGAAGGCGAAATCCGTCGAGTGTAAATACATGACTGTGTATTTCACATTGGCGTACGATATTCACTAATCAACTATCGCTAATTAACTGTCACTAATGTCACTTTCATTCAATCAATACTCGGTTTGTTTCGATTATCGTCGTTTAAATAAACTTTCACTAATCAGATCACTACTTAATTTCCTTCTATTCTCATATATAAGCCCGGTCATATTCTGGCTCGCTTTTGTGTAGCTTTCGCTGCCATACACGTTAGTAAGTAACGCGAACAAATCTTTTATGCTCTCCAAGCAACCGGTGCCGTTCTGTGGAAGCTTGCCATGACGTCTGCTGCGCCTGCGGATCCTCTTCCTAACGTTCTTCTCTATCGATTCGTTATCACTCTTACGAAAAAACGATGTGAGACACACGCAAACGCTGTCTTTTTCCTTGCTAAACGCGCAGCACGCGCGCCTCGATTCACGAGGCACGTGTGACCATGTCACTTCAGGCCGAGACGCAACGTTGCTTGTTTTATTTGTTTGCTCACGCAAACGCTGCAAAAGATGAAGTGACCTGCAGCGCATTGTTTTCTGAAAAGTATAAGCACGTATAAACTGCCCGACGAAACTTTCTCGTTTTACGTGTTCACATATCTAAGCGTACGACTCTTCTCTTATTCTGGCCCTGTCAAAATGCGGCGATGAATTGAACCTGCGACAAGATACGCTCATGACACCTCTCTCTTACTACTGCTTTATATTACTGAACAGTTTCTACGTAGGCTCGAAAGCCGCTCCTATGTCTTTTGCCAAGACCTTTATAAGAAATCCAACCTTTTACGTCTAGCTAAAAAACACCCTAATGGCCACCACCTTACCGTGCTTGAACACGCCTCCTAAGTTGAGTGCCATCGTAGCTTCATGAATAAAACTAAACTATTGCACGAAGGGGGAGACTTTTGGGTCACATTTTCAAACCTTCAATGTATCAATTTATGTGCGCTTTCATAGGAGCGGTGCGTCATCTACAGTTGACGAGATAGCGCACGGATTCTTGCTTAACGCCACCGAGCAACAAGCTACATATGGTCATTCATCAAACGCGAGCGCTTGGCTTTGTTCAGGCCCCGCGGACGCCTGCTGCAACGCGGCGGCGCGTAAGCGCTGTAGCAGACGCCCGGAACTGGAAGGTGAGATGCTGCGAAAAGACATGGACCATCATCGTATACTCTCGATGCTAGATGCTTTGCGTGCTGCCTTGCTATTATCGGCGCGCACTTCTTTCTTTCCTTGTCGTTTCATCGGCTTTCGCGTTGCCTCCTTGCCCTCAAAAGTCACGCGTAAGTTAAATTCGTGCCATTGCTATCGCACTCCCTCGAGATACGAGAATTCTTGGCTAAGAAACTGCGTAGGCAAGAGAAAGCTTTGTGAATTCGGCCCCAGATTTCCACCAAGAAACAAAACCTCAAGAACACCTTCCGAACATCAAAAAATAAATGAATAAACCTTGAATACACAGAGCCCAAGTTGAATCCCAGCCGCACCAAGAGCACTTAATTTTGGTTTATTGATTGATCTTCATTCCAGGGTTTCCGCGGGCGTTCTTTCAACGAACACCCTTGTATTGTGTTCTCTCCGAGCCGACAGTTCTCGTCGCGTTACCGGAAGCCGTCTGCGTGGAGAAATGCAGACGACCGTCCAATACGCACCACTCTGCGTTGAACATGTTCCCGACTATATACAGTCGCAACCCATGGTCCACAGTTCCTCATGCACTGACAGATCTTACTCGTTTCAACGGCAATGTCCGCGGCCTTTTGCCTCCTCCTGTGTATAACGCCACCGATAATTCTGCTAGGAACACCTGGTACAGTCGCTCGCAATCGCCACGGTTACACCAATCTCGTCCGCCGCAAAAAGCGCCTATCCTACCCTGTGGCTTCGCGCCGCACCCTTTCCGAACACTAAGAAATGCAGCCACGAATGAGGTGCTGCATTGTAAACACCTGCAGGAAGTGCCCTTCCTGCATTCATGAAAAAGAAACATAATTGACGTTAAAGTAGACGACGCACCTATGCGAACACTGTCGGCCCTGGTGCACGTATAATGGTAATGATTCCTAGCCTAACTGAACACTTAAAAGAAGTCCTCGCATGAGCAGCGACACCGGCGGTCCGTGTGGTAGACGGTTGAACGCCGATTGCACTTGGTAAGTGTACAGCTCACTTAGGAGGAAGTCACTTCCGAGCCGAGCCGTCAGCTGTAGTAGCGCGGTGGCGTCCCACCGCTGTCCAGGTCGCACATACACAGAGGCCGCTGTCGTGTCCACACACAGGCGCCGCACCGTCACAGCACAAAGCTCGAGGGCGCCCCCCAGTGACACTGGCCACGTTAATGTGCGCGTGTGGTAGTTCACGTCGCCACTACACTGCACAACGTGGCCGACCCTGGGGATGTGCACTCACCATGCACGGCGCGGCTTGGCACGAGTCAAGAATACCCTCACGACATTGTCCGTGGGTTAGACTTTTGGTCGAATCGTTCTGCCCTCAACGACTACGCTACCGGCATCCTTGAGCTGGAAGTCGCACGGCTAGTTTATGGTTCAACCATCTTCAGCAATATGTTAGGGGTTGTTTGCAACTATAAAAGATGTATTAAATAATAATAATAATAATAATAATAATAATAATAATAATAATAATAATAATAATAATAATAATAATAATATTAATAATAATAATAATAATAATAATAATACAATATGAATAATAACAATGACAATAAAAATAATAATATTGCTTATTTTTCGTCGATACATTGATGAAGGACAGCTGTAGATAAAGGCTGCTCTCCGAAAACCAGCCTGACAAGGGCCCGTAGCTACCTTTATACAAAACAGCAGTGGCAACAGTCAACAGCGTTAACTCAAATAACATGAAAAAAAAAGCTAACTAAGCACAGCTTCAAGAAATAATAACACTAATATCAACAATACAACTGCTGAAAGCGATCAAAAGCTTAACATGTGTAATTCACGTGACTGGGTCTGTGTACAGTGTAGGGAATCTATGCCAGCTTTCACATATTTGCAGGGGCGTGCCAATAGTGAAACTTTATCTCGAATCGAATTGTGCCGAATAGCGGCAAAAAATATCGAATATCGAATACAAAAGATGTCAATAAAAATTGAAAGAAAGGAAAAAAAAAAGCCCCCACCTCCCCGAAGGGAAATCGTGAGGAAATGCGAATGCATTTCGCGCGCGCTTCACTCCATTTATATATGGTGGTTGTGGTTTGAAGAAGGAAAAGGCGCCTAATTTCTGCAGCCCGGTCGGGAGCACGGCGCAGCGCATTTTTTTTGCTTTTTTCTTGTTTTTTTTAACTTTTTTATTTATTTTTTAAATTTTTTTTTCATATATAGCTCCGCCGAGCTCCGCCGCAGACCGCTTTTAGTTAACGCGCACGCTGCGAATTTTTATTGTTCAACAACGCACAGGAGAAATCTCCCACCGGCACCACCTTGGAGGTCAAGATTCATTGCCATATATACGGGGTGGCCAGTGAACGGTTGTGCAGCGCGAGCAGTCGGTTTTTTCAACCAAGAAACTCGCTAGCTGACGCTGCCTGTGTCGGCGTCGCCAGGCGAGAGAGGGAGAGGGGGGGGAGCGTAGGAGAGGAGAGAGAGGTGGGGTGCGCATGCGCAGTGGGAGTGTGGACGCTGCGGGCAGAGATGCCTAGAGAAGAGAGGGGGGAGCGTAGGAGAGAAGAAGAGAGGTGGGACGCGCATGCGCAGTGGGAGTGTGGACGGCGCGGGCAGGGATGCCTAGAGGAGAGAGGGGGGAGCGTAGCAGGGGAGAGAGGAGGGGAGGCGCATGCGCAGTGAGGGTGTGGTTGCCGCGGGGAGGGATGCCTAGGGGAGAGAGAGGGAGAGAGGAGGTTTTTTATCTTTATTTTTTTTTGAAAGCGTTTGCGCATGCGCAGTAAGGGCGGTCACGCCGTACACCACCACCACCGGATTAAGCTTCGCCATAAGATGCTTCACATCTAACACCTGCCGGCGCGCACACCTCCTCAACCTATCCTCCTCCTCCGCGGACAACGCCAACGCCGCACAACGCCAACGCCGGATGCCTGACATAGCCCGACTATGAAATGCATTCGCATTTAAAAGTTAAATCTACTCATATTCTGGAGCACATAACGTGGTGACTGACTGCTACCGAAAGACTACAAATTATCATGCAGAAGCACAAGTTGTTCCAGATGGACTGTCTTCAGGCTCTCTCGTCGTGACGTTACTGTGTTTACGCCTCATCTGACAAGGGTAATGTCGTTCTCCATCTTCATGAGTGCTCCGGGCCCAGAAACCTCCGGGCGCCTGTTCTCAGCAGCGTTTCAACTGCGCGCCGGAACAATGGAAATTTCTGAAAGAGTGGTGCTGTGCGGCAGTGGTGACTGCACAGTATGAACAAGTTTTCACAGGTGAAGCCAACCGCCGAGGGTTTCATGACCCAAAGTCGGGCCGTTTTACAGCGCTTGTGGCGTACGCAACCGAACTACGCAAGAAGTCCGTGCCTTTGTTTCGGAAGCGATGTTATGAAGGGATTGGCAGTTCCTAGGGGAGAAGCACCTTAGGGGCGAGGCTTGTCCATCCGTTTGGCGTCAGTGCGCGCGGCCTATCTTTTGGGCACGGAAAGGTGCAGGTGGCAGCAGTACACCTGCTACGAACCACTTCTACGAAAAGCGTGTCCGTACAGGTTCTCATGGCGGATTCCACGGCTTTCTTCATGGTTCGTATGGCGATGGCCCAACACTCCCCACAGAGAGTCGGCGCGTCTTAAGAAATTTCTACCGACAATTTCCACAAACTAAAGCGATTCCACCCGCGCTTTCTTTGTCCATGCCTGGCAAGACGACAGCACTCCGACGCTGCGACAAATGAATTCGTCGGGGTGAGCTCTGGGAAAATTGCACCTACAAGATGAAAAAGTAACGAGTAACGTGACACCACACGTTACCGAAAAATGGTAAAGTAAGTACCTTACCCGTTACAGTTCCGAAATTGTAACTAATACGTTACCAAGTTACCAAAAATGTAACGCGTTATCGGTAACGGCGTTGTTTCTAACGCGTTACTGCCAACACTGTTGAAATGTAGCTAATCGGCCGCAGTCTCCTTGCTCAAAGGATTTTGAAGTGCCCGTGTGACAGGGTTATTAGTTAGGCAACTGCCGAAGAAGATTCTACGTAGATCTTTTAATGCAACATCATGTTTAGAAAAAGTTTATTTCATTCTAAGACGCTACGAACGCATCGAAACAGCGTCTATACCACAAGGACAATAAGATGCGTTTAGAGAAATTTATTAACACAGACTATGGACCTCAATAACATTTTAACAGAACATGCACAGACACGCAGAAATATGTTACAAAAACATAGGTACACATATGTACATTACATGATCGATATGGGAACTTACCATCGCCAATGAAAACAACCGACACATTACCCAGATCATGAATGCGTCATCCTGTAGCCTCCAAATGGGAACAGCCCGAACGCACACCTCATTTCGCTTGCAATCATTCAAGTCTTACAAAGCCTTGATTTGTTGGGGAAGAAGCAGTAAAGGATCGTACGACACCCAAGCCTTTTAACTATTTCAATCATTGAAATTACATTATGGGAGTCAAGGCAATATTTTTAACAACGGAGCTGTCATACGCTAGTTTCCAGTGGATCGCTGCATGGGTATAAACCCATTAAACCTCCTTGTATAACCCTATAACAGCAACAGTGGTGTCCCTCTAACAAAAAATAAAGAATTATTGGAGAAAACCAAACTAAATTAATTTCCGGGACTGGGGTTTCAACCGGAGTCCCCCCGGATCCAAAGCGAGGGCCCTAGCTTCTGCGCCACGCGCCCGAGCTTGTTCAACGTGAACTGAGCTGAAGCCTCCGAATCGTTTTACCGAAGATGCAAAAAAGCAACTCAGAAACAGTAAACTTGCCATGGATGCGTCATTAAAATATTTCGCGTTGGCAGGCTGAAAGCAATCTGCTGGACAGCGCGTCAGGTCGATGTCAGGAATCGCACATTCCAAGAAAATTCCGACCTTGAGAAAGTTGAATTCCTAACCCACGTTTCGATGATCACGTCAGTATCCTTTCGTTGGGTTGTTTTAAATCAGGGGTCTATAACTCACCTGAGCCAGCGGGCCGCATTAACGCAATTTAGTTCGTGGGGGGGGGGGGGGGGTGGAGTAGTTTGCACAAATAGTCAGCAAACGTTACCATTTAAAAGAAAACTTTTTCCATGTCTCATATACGGGTAATTTGTGAACGGGATTTGGCGCGCAGGATTCCAACACCATGTCACTAGCGATGGCCAAAAATGGCTAAAATATGGACGCCGATTCTAAACTGTAGTTTTTTGTTTCACTGTTATGTTTCAACACATGGTGACACATGAGGTGCTTCACGAAAACAATTATTCAGACCGTTCATGCCTGTGTAGCTGACGAGCATACTTATTTAAAAAATTAAAATGCGGGACTGACAGTCATTTGCGGACCGCGTGCTTGAAACCCCTGTTCTAAAGCGTGACCTCCGCGATTAGCTCCGGAAACGCGCCGCAACGGCGTGTTGCAGCGCGTTGCGGTGCGTTGCCGGAGCTAATCACGGAGGTCACATCAAGAGGCTGACGAGCGCTGGTAGAGCTCTAGCACTGGAAAGAACATGAAAGACGCCATGCCGATTCAGCCGGAAAATAGCGTTTCGGGAACGGCTGCTACCTATATTCACATTGAGCGCTTAAGTAGGAGGGACCATTGCGCAAGGTGAAAGAAAGAAAGAAAATAAAGAAAGAAAGAAAGGAACAAAGAAAGGAAGGAAGAAAGAAAGAAAATAAAGAAAGAAAGGAAGAAAGAAAGAAAATAAAGAAAGAAAGGAAGAAAGAAAGAAAGAAAAGAACGAAAGAAAGAAAGAAAGAAAGAAAGAAAGAAAGAAAGAAAAGAACGAAAGAAAGAAAGAAAGAAAGGAAGAAAGAAAGAAAGAAAGAAAGAGAGAAAGAAAGAAAGAAAGAAAGAAAGAAAGAAAGAAAGAAAGAAAGAAAGAAAGAAAGAAAGAAAGAAAGAAAGAAAGAAAGAAAGAAAGAAAGAAAGAAGAAAAAGCAGTAGGTGAGGCACACCCGCGCCAAGTTTCACTTGCGCCCAATTACCCGATAGGAGAAGGGTTCCTTAATTTATTTTAGATTTCAATTATTCGAGCAAGGATGGTAGACTTCATGCGGCAACTTCGCTGTGATTTTGAAGATTTTCCAGGCTTCGGCGACGTGGTGTATCAGGCTAATGAGTTTGTGAGATCAGTCACTTTGGCTATTGAGGCACATAGGCGAAGCGATCAGTAGTCGATATTTATTAGGGCGAAATCATCGGGTCTCAGGATAGCTAGTTGGGCAAGTTAGTACCGCATACTCATATAAAACTTTCAGCGCAAATGAACGACGCAGTACGAAGGAAGGAAGAAATCGCTTGTGGTGCGTGTCTCCCTTCCTCGTCTATTTCTTCTTCGCCTGTTTGCGTTGAAAGTTTTAACCTCAGGTCTCCGTCGTCAAAAGATCTGGGTTCGTTGGCGTCGACACGAAAGCTCCAAAGAAAAAACTCAATTGTGAAACATATATACACCAAGTGACAGGTGCAAGACACAGAGATACATCAAGGCAGCATTGTCAAAATTCTAGATAATCAATATTGGCACAGGTAACTAAATTCCTTCTCATGAAAAGCGACGGACGGTTCACTGATACAAGTCTTGTCCCTAATCGTTATATTGTAGGCCTCAGCGATTTCTCTTGTCAATTGGTCCGCATGTTTAAAAATGATGGTGGTTTTGTTAAAAATGAGATGACAACCATATGACCTGCAATGCTCCGGTAGATGAAGTCGCACAACCCCTTGAATTCACAACTCATGTTCTCTTAGTCAAGCAATCACACAGGATTTCGTTTGCCCTACTTACTGTCTACTACAAGATAATGGAATGCCATACATAGCCTGTTTAGCACGGGGGTTCTCACCATGTTCGTCCCAGAGAACCTTGCTAAGCTCCATTAAGTGCCAAGGTACCTCCTACCCCCCCCCCCTCTCGCTTTCATACAAGCATATTTATTTCGGTTCACGGTACGTTCACGGGCCATAAATGCAAAAGCAAGGGTATATAAAAATCTATTCACTATCAACCGAACTCACTTACCTTGCACCAACAAGTCAATGCGATGCTCAGCCACACTCAGGGCCATCTGCATGTAGGCTGCTAGATTCAACCGATTCCTGTGCTTACTTTTCAGATAGGTTAGTGTCGAGAATGCCTGCTCACAAGCATGTGCTGTTGCAAATGGCAGCAGCATGTCCACTGCACATATCTTCAAACAGGAGAAATGCGCATGGGGGCATCCGATATTCAAATGCGGCAGCATAACCCCGCGGCCCGTTTTTGGAGTCTGGCTGGCTACCAGCTGCTGGCGAGATTTATTGCGCAGCTCGCGCGTTTCTGGTGTGCACTGAGATGTGCTTATTGACACTGGGGCGTGAGTAATAGAGGTTCCTTAGATCGATCGCACCTCGGTTTCGCCCTCTAAGTGACTTGGCGAATGTGGAACCAGGGAAAATTTATCAGTGCTTCGCGGAACCCCGAGAAGGGGCCTGCGGAACTTTTAGGTTCCGCGGAACCCACATTGAGATACCATGGTTTAGCACATGCGACATACTTGTTCTTATGATTGACAGTGCACTTCCCCTTCACCCGTTGATCTTTCAGCGCATTGTCAACGAGTGGTTAGATGCGACCTATCTTATGTTTAGCAGATAAACGAACGTCTACGCCTTACCTGGAGCCTACGTTGTTCAGTCCATGCGCCGACCTGTGTACATAAGGAAAAACAGCCCTGTTTCTTTTTTGACACGGCTTAGTTTTTTCACCTTCGCCTTTTATGCGCTTGACGTTCAGAACTACACGTTCACATACTGATAAATTTACCACTTCAGGGCACCAAGCGTCAATTAAGCGATTGACCTATTCATGAAAAGCGGGTTCGGAAATATGCAAACATGACTTGTTGAGTGACGCGTTTAGGATGGTGTTTGCAATGGCCCTCTTAAAAATCTTGGAATGTCCGGATTTGTAGTTTAAGATGGGCTTAACAGATCTGGGGACATATTTTCAGCCCACATGACTTCTACCGAATGTTAGTCTTAGGTCCGGAAACATTCGTTATTTTTAGGGACATTGTAAGTAAAGGCGAGGCCCATATCGTGCTGCCTGAATAGCGCGAGAATTTTATAAACACCCTCACGTGGATGTCATTTTTACAAAACATATCAAAATTGTCCACATAGCGGAAAATGCCACTGCAAAGCCTACTAAGCTGCCCCTCGAGTCATCTGTCAACATAGCATGAGACAATATCAGTAGCGTAGCCAGAAATTTTTTTCGGGGGGGGGGGGGGGGGGGGAGTTCAGCCATACTTTATGTGTGTCCATGCGTGCGTTTGTATGTGTTTGTGCATATATACGCAAGCAAAACTGAAAATTTCGGGGAGGGCTTGAACCCCCCAACCCCCCCCCCTTTGCTTTGCCACTGGACAATATCACTGATGATAGGAGCCACGGATGACCCTATGCATACCCCGTATTTTTGTACATAAAGATCCCCGCGCCATGATAGAAAAGCACTCCTTGAGTAGAGAGAAAGATGCTCAAAGAATGTTTCTAATGAAATAATGCAATCATTGATGAAAGCTTCTTCATCATTGTCACACACTATGCAGTCTTTAATGCCGGTGGCGTAGCCAAGGGGGGAGGGGTTGGGGGGTTCAACCCCCCCCCCCGAAATTTTCCAATTTTGCTTGCGTATATATACGCGCACACATACAAACGCACGCGCGAAGATACATAGAGTATGGTTGAACCCCCCCTCCCCCGAAAAAAATATCTGGCTACGCCCCTGTTTAACGCATTTCATATCCTGGGCATCTGGAAGGGAGTAATGTAAGATTTGCAGATTTACGCTGAAGGCACCACGAACCAAGTCAAACATGAATCCCAACCAACTGACCCACCTTGCCACCTTGCTGCATAAAATTATCGGCCAATAGTGATAACTTACTTAGTCAATCATTCCGAATTTCGAGGTGTGTGTATTACATCAGCTTAGGGAAACAAGGCAATTTGGCTGCATTTGTTGTAGCGGAATATAGGGCAGGTAGGTCAAGTGGTACACGAGAACAAAATCCTGCAGCCTATGAGGCGCTATCCCATCATATGGTGCAGCCAATCACATCGCGCGCCGATAGCTGCGGCTAATAGGAAGCCGCGTTCAGCTGAGTTGCGGCGCAATATTTTGTGCTCTATAAAAGAAAAATCGTCAAAAATTATTTTCTCAATCTGGACAAGAATGCATTTAATGAAGCCAGCTATAAAACGGCTCCTGCACGTCAGCCTAGTTTAGCATAGAACGTTTTGCAATAACGAAAGTTCGGAAACCTTGCGGAGGCTCCAGGCCTCCACAACGTTGTGAAGACAGGCTGTGTTGTCTCATTCCTAGAATGTTAGGTCACTTTTATTAACAGAATATACCTATAGGTTACTTAACATTCAACCAGCTTAAGCATTATTACATATAACATGAATTATGCGCTGTATTCCATTTTTTATCCTCTGTTTCTGACCTTTCGTTTTGTTTTTATTTTTGTTGTGAAATAAATTCTAAAGTGTCATAATTTGTCGACTGTATAATGCATGCCAGATCATGTACCACATATTTATTGTATAGTTCCCTTTTATAGTTTGTACTACTTTTCTGGATGATCATGATGTGCACCCTTGCTATTTCAATGATTTTGTATATATAATTTGTCGTCCACCACGGTCGATCAGTGGCTACGGTGCTCTGCTGCTGACCCGAAGGTTGCGGGTTCGATCCCGGACGCGGCGGTCGCATTTCGGTGGACGCGAAATGGTAGAGGCCCGTGTACTCTGCGATGTCAGTGCACGTTAAAGAACACCAGGTGGTCGAAATTTCCGGAGTCCTCCTCTACGGCGTCTCTCACAATCATATTGTGGTTTTGGGACGTTAAACGCCAGATATTATAATAATAATCTATATATTATTTGTAGGGTAAGGCGGGGCAAAATGAGACATGGGGCAAAACGCGACATTTTGGCTTTGCCGACCTCTATAGCTAATACAGAAAGCACTCTTCTTTGTTTCTATATTTCAGCGAGAGGTGCCGGTAGTTGTCCACCTTTTTATGTGTAAAAGTTGATGATTGCTCACAGCGTTCGCGTGGGAAAAATTACGCGGCTGGTGTCACTGTGTTCGTGACCCGTCAAAAAGGGGGCGAAATTCTTCTCGGCCAAATTTTCGGACCCGTGCATGAAGCTACTCTGGCGTCAGTACAACAACGTAAGTATTTATATTGTTAGTATATACTACTAGCTACATACCACCAAACTTTCAGTTCACTTGGTGCGCGGGGCCAAAGCGGAAATTTTTTTGAATTTGGGCATGTGAGGGGGGGCAAAACGCGACAAAAAGGCATTGAATTGCCTTAGAGAGTGTCTCATTAAGTGAACCATTTACTTACACTCATTATATATTATATTTTATATTTTAGGAAGGTTCGGACGCAAAAGAGAATATCATATAAAGCTTCCTGGGAGGAAAACGACGTGAAAAAGCACTGACTGCTGTTCAGGACACCCACTCCATTTGTGCTGCATCGAGATTTTTCCGCGTTCCAAAGGATACTCTCAAGAGGCGAACGCAAATTTGGAAGAATCTCCAAGTCAAGCCATTCACAAACACGTCTCGCCATCGAGGTTTGCTTCAATACCTAATTTGTGCTAGAAAATTCGAATCTAGCGCAGTTTTAAATTCATCGCCTCACGAAGCCCGGCTGACGAAGCTGAAAGCCACGAAACGCCCGCGCAGTTCTGCACCAAAACGGCAAAAGGAGGCGAAGAAGATGCGTCAGATTATATCTAGCGTCCAATCGTTGAATAATCCAATGAAGTGCAAGCTTTCAACAAAATACAACAATAGCACAAAGAAAGACTGGTGGTGTTTGATATGCAAGGAGTTTTGGAGCAAAACAGCACCGGATTCTGTCTGGATTCAACGCGTGGAGTGCAAGGACTGGAGTCATGAAGGCTGCGTGAGGGCCCACGGAGTTTAATTTCAAGTGCTTCTACTGCAAAAACTGAAGGGTTAAATTTTTTTTCACACTGTCTCGTTTTGCCCCGCAGGTTGGGGAAAAAATGAGACATCTGGTGCATTTTTTTATTTCTTTTTAAAATAAACTTTTGAACAGTGGCAACATGGTCATATTTATGTAGCACATACCTTGTACCCATAGGAAAGTTTCGGCACTGTCGTTTAAGGGTAAGGAGTGAAATAAAAATAAATATTCACTATTTTCAAATTTTTGTCTCATTTTGCCCCACCTTACCCTATATATTTTATTGATGTAATGTATTACAAATTGGGTGTCTGTGGCCAAACGCTGACCCAAGCCCAAGATACACGGGCTGAGAGCTTTGACAAGCTGCCTAAAAGCAGCTTTTTCTCTCCTCCTCCTGATCTGTATTGCTCATGAAATAAACATCTGTTATATTCTATTCTATTCTATTTTATTCTATTCTATTCTATTTTCACGGGGTCGTGACGTTCACGAAGGCAGCAGTCGACGTCTTCAAGACTGAACTTTTTATTTGGGCGAACCTGTGCCAGCAAAACGAAACGTCACCCTACAAGCAATAACGCTGTAGAGTGATATCGGCGAACAGAGCGTCGGCTTTCAAACATGTATCATCGAGGATTCCAGCGTTATCGCTAGCGGTAGCGTTAAGTTCCTGAACTAAATCTAATGTTCGCGTCGAGCACGTAATCACACTGGAAGGTTCTAAGATTACCTAGATCGTTCCCAGTCATTGGGGCGCGCTCTGCGCAAGGCAGCAACTACATTGCAATAGGGTGGTAACATGAGAACAGAAAGAAAAGAGTGGGCGTAGCACGATTCTTACTTCTGTGAAAGTTCACGACGGTGCATGTAGAATTCTGACTCGTTTGTAAGCCAGCATAACTCAAGAAATCGCTAATTGAGGAACAGATATGCAATCATAAAATACGATATTGAAATACTCTTTCTTATTACATATCATTTTAGTACTGTAACGACCCCATACGGGGTATTTCTTCAGGTGTGGGTATACAAAAATAATTTGGAAAGTTGTCCGCGAGTATATTCTCCAGTGATCTTATTATTTTTTTCGATAAGTGCAAATGAGGTTTCTATAGCAGAAACATGGTGGGAGGGGCGTTTGTGTTTTCTTTTTGGAGAAATGCTGACTACAAAACGCTGTGCTCTGTCCTGTTTTTTATAAACATCAAGTAGTAGGCGTGTAGAGGCGTTGCTTGGACGATGGCGTAACGGTCGACCGGTATCTCAACTAAGGAATCACTTCACGGATCCCGAGCGCGAGCGGCGTCCACGACGAATGCACGGTTGGGATAGACATACCAGATCGTGCTTTAAAGGATACCCACTGTAGCATTACCCTTCTCTACAAATACAAGGTCTCGGGAGAGCACACTATGATTAGCGTACTGCCAGTTGACAATGAAAGTCATGACGACAAACGAAGGCTAACGCGGGAGGTGACAAGCAACGCATCTGTATTGCGGTGGTTATGAGCAAGAGAACTGACATGCCACTTATGCACCGTTAACGAGAGAACAGGCGACAGCGTATGCTCGTACTGTACAGCCCTTATATTTCTTTGACATTCCCTCTTGATAGCATTATTCCTCCCTCTCCACTGACGCTTTGAACACGCAACTGAAGTAGCATTACCTCCTAGATCCGCCCACATTTTGCCGGGTGATGATGTCATCTGATGACCTCAAGATGACGTGCAAACTTTTGCCAATTAATGACGTCATGATCGCGTCACAGCATGACTTCATGTGGAATTGATGTTACGTGCCTTTTGGTTACCTTTCGTGTTCGCACTGCCGCAGGTCGTCACTGACTGATACACTGTAATTTGCTTCATTCGTTCACTCCTGAGCTTCCTACTGAAACTATATGGCTATTCGTGTTGTCGCCGGTGAGTGAATGAACACTTCAGTGAACATGTCCGGCGATACCGACGCCATACTTGTAAAAGCGGAGCTGTTTTCGCTCCAGTCCCGGCGAGCTGCAATTGCCAGTGGGGCCCTCGACGAAGGGCTGCACCCATAGTAGCGAGGGAACCGTATGTTAACTTAAGTTGTTTCTCACGGAGTAGGGCCAGAGTTGTAGACAGAATTCTCGGCGGGTAAGCACCACAGAAAGCGTGCATGTGCCGAGCAGCTTCTAGGGTAACATGCCTAAGCATAGTATAGTATCGCAAGGGGGTGGGAAAGTGATGTGAGAGTGGGGAGCAGTAATACGAGGGAGAAGAAGAAGAAGAAAAGGATGAGCGAGAGTGCAGAGCATTGGATAGCCTTGTATGGTACAGCTATGAAGAGGATCGGACAGGGGAAGTGAGGGTGACGTGGGCTAATGTTAGGGTGAGGAGGAGGAAAATGATGAGGTACTGTAGAATTGGGCGTGGTGGTACGACATGAGTATGAGTGCAAACCAGCGCAACCGGCAGGAGGGGGATAGATGAGAGGACACAGAGCGTTTACCTTCCCACCTCAGCGCACATAGCGGTGAGGTGAGAGGGTAAAACACGGCGTAGGCTTGTATAGTATACATTAGTCAAGAGATGAGAAAGGGAAGTGAAGGTCAGGAGGACCAACACCCTCTTGAGAACACCCTCTATAGTCTAGAGGGTGTCGCTCAGCTAGTATAGAGGGCGTTGAGAGGATTTATGTTACGGTGTGGAGGAGGTAAACTAGGAGGAAAAAGAGAAGGTGAGCGGATAAACAATAGTATAACCATGTGCAGCATAGCACAGAGAGGGGGAAAAGGGAAGTGTGAACGAGGAGAATTGATGTGAGGGTAAGAAAAAGGGAAAGGGAGAGAGAAATGGCAATATAGAAATAGGTAAAGGAAGAACGATAAAAGAAAGAAGAACATGTCGCAAGAGATACAGAAAGAAACATGAAAGAAAAAAGACGAAAGATGAAACAACGCAGTCAGCGTTCGCCAGGTGGTGGCGTTTGCTTGCCATCTCCGCAGTTTACTCTGATTTCACAGGTGTGGAACCGGCTTTAGCTTTTTTTAAAGCGAAAGCCTAACATACCTCCATCACACGCAAAAATTGGCCTACATAACCCTTCGGCGGCGTGAGCACGTGTGATGCAAGAAATCGCGATCCCGTGATGACGCCACCATATGTCGCCACAGTTCGCCAAAATTTGTGCCGTGGGCATGGCGTCACTATGAGGCAATTGTGAAGTCACATTGACTGAGAAGAAAAGGAAGATCTCTTGCTCCTTCGGGTCGTCTTATGTGAATGTAAAGAGACCCTGCGAAATTTTTACTCATAAGACATATAAGGCTTTTGCCTTACATATACATTGTTCGACGGTTTGCATATGTGCTTGAATGTCTCACAACGGTGCATGCGCATGTACAGTTTAATCTCTCAATCATAAGTTGTGGGTATCCATATCGCTGCAAGCAGGAAACATTTCGCCATTGCGACGTAGTGGCCGGGGGACGTTTCCAATATCGTTCTAATAAATTATAACTAGAAAAATTTAGTGGATGGCACATAACGCTTGTTTAAAATTTATTGGGTTAAAAGGCTCGGCCAACGTAGGATTTTTTACTAACCACTTTCAAGAAAATGTGAATTTTTTATGGCTTCAACGAATCTACACGTAATGAGCTGTGTGTGTGCGCAGTTCCGATTTGGAGGTTACAGGGAAAGCCATAGATAGTGCGGAAATCGTAAGAGTTGTTTAGAATGGCACTGGGACGGTTTTGTGGTGGATAGGCTGATGTCTCGATTGGTGCCGCCAGAAACGCCATGTAAATACGCAAAATGTACATATTCATGTTTTAATGCGTAGCATTTCTTAGCGAACTTCGGCGACTTTGAGCGTATCTATCTATCTATCTATCTGTCTATCTATCTATCTATCTATCTATCTATCTAGCCGCCTACGACTTTGTGCTCTCCTGACCGCATCGTTAATGCGATTTATACCAAAATTGGTATGGCATAACATGACTGTATGACAAACATGAATGACTGGTTATATCATGAAAATCATGAATAACTTGTCATGAAAAAGTATAATTTACACGCCATGGCCATAGTGCTCCTGACGCCGTTTTCTTAACCTCATATTTCCAAAAATTGGTACAATGAGACATTTCCCCATGATCAACATAAATGACAGGTGGTAATACGAAAGTCATGACCTGCGTGTCATGTACAACATGATTTACATGCTACGCTCATGGCGCGCTGACAGCCGTTTTTAAAGACGATAGTCTTTCTTGGGATACCTAAACGGAGAAATTTTGGTCTGTCTGTCTGTCTGTCCGTCTGTCTGTCTGTCTGTCTGTTTGTCGGCACGTCACACGATTCAGCTAGCTGGCCAAACTTTAACCCCCTGCCTTACGACCTCCAATCTTGACCAAGAAGCATGTGTTCATACGGGTGAGCATGGGCAATTAAAAATCAAATATTACGCATACCTGAGGCACAACATCAATACCTTAGTACTATTCACAGTGTTCCTTTAAAAACAAAATCTATAGATACGTAATTATAAAGATCCTAGTGTTTATTACGCGGCGCTGCTGTGTAAAAAACAAGTCTCCGCCCAGTGATTTAACTTCGACGCTGTGGCTGGCTGTGGTGCTGCCACCTGGCAGCAGCATTGTTCAACACAAGCCGATGTTCCCCGGTAGCGCTGTAGATGGCGTCCTCTTCTGTTTTATCAATGCCAGCCAGATGCGGCTGATTCATCGTAGAAGAGCGCTGTCTCAGGCAAGGCAAAACATATATGGCCGCTTGATGAAATACGACCCACTCTACAAGACATGATCAGAGAACGCAGAGAAAAGACCGACGACCAAATTTCAGCGGAGAAACGCCGGCGTCCGTCTAAGCGCGCCCGGAAAACGTCCGAAAAACGAGCCCAGCGGCTAGCCCAGCTATTAAATTGTGGTACTCATGCCGCTCATGCAGTGCAGTCGGCACAAGACTATCGTCTTTCGACGACATTTGCAGCGAAGCACGCAGATACGCGGCCAATTTTTTGTTAGCTTGATATACACCAAATTTGGTAGGGCGTGACGTGACTGTATGACGAACATAAATTCCAAGTGGTCATACGGAAATCATGACATGTCATGTGCAACATGACTTGCATGACACCCTCATGGCACCCTCGCGGCCGTTTCGCTAGTTTGATATACACCTAATTTGGTATTGAGTGACGTGACTGTATGAAGAGCATAAATGACAAGTGGTAATTTGGAAATCATGACATGTCATGTGCAACATGATTTGCATGCCACGCTCATGACACTCTCGGGGCCGTTTCGCTAGCTTGATATACATCAAATTTCGTATTGAGTGACATGACTGTACGACGAGCATAAATGACAAGTGGTAATATGGAAATCATGATATGTCATGTGCCACGCTCATGACACTCTCGTGGCCGTTTCGCTAGCTTGATATTCTCCGATATACACCAAATTTTTTAAGGCGAAAGCTTTTAATGTCTCATGCTCGCGTCCGTCCGTCCCTCCAGCCGTGCCCTGGAACGGTGCCAGGTGGGTGCCGGGGCGCGCAAACGGACGCCGGTTGCGTTGGACTACACAGCGCTCGCGCTTTGCTTACGTAGCGTCACTGTGCCCAGCGTCTCTAATCATGCAAGGAGGGAGACGCGCGCATCACGTTCCATTCTGACCGACCTCGTCTGCCTCGTCTCGATGGGCAGAGGCGTTCGAGGAATACACTTTGGAATTCACAAAGTGTCCCTCAATTTAAACGCTGGAACGCGGATGGCGTCTGCACGATGCGCAAAACGCGAGAATACGAACGCATGCGAAACGGGGTCAGATTGGTCTCGCGTCTCGCTGCGATTCGAGGTAAAAGATTAAGCGAACTAAAGTGGCAGGTGGTAACATGAAAATCTTGGCATGCATGTCATCTACAATGCCATTTACATGCCACGCTCATGGCGCGGTTGTGTGTAGTTCGATAGCTTGATATACACCAAAATTTGTATTGCGCGACGTGACTGTATGACGAACACAAATGACAGGTCCTAACGTGTAAATAATGACATGCATATTATGTAAAGCATGATTAGCTTCTTACTGGCTGCTTCGCATTACATCAGTTCCCACAGTGCGTGGGATCTGCCGGTTTTTTGTTTTTGTGTTTTTGTTTACCATGCAATGTACGTTTGTATGCCTATCTTTCTGTTAGAAACTTTTATATGTCTGTGCATGTTCCGTTCTGTTGAAATATTCTATTGAAATGTTATTGATGTCCACCGTCTGTGATAATGAATTTCTCTAAACATACAATTGTGAAAATGTGAATGTATCCCTGAACACTGACATATCACGCATGATTTATGCTCTGTACATAGTGTAAATAAATTTTTTTATAGAACCTGCTAAGCAGCAAGCATTCAACTATACTCCATCTCACAAGCTGGTTGCAGCACTACGAAGGCCTAGGCCGATTTCAACCAATCACGAAGGCGAGTTCCTCCGCGTTGTATAAATCCGCGCACATTTTTAGCTGTGGCCTAATCGGTTGAGTGCCCGCACCACGAGATTGTTCACATCTCAGTGGACCAACGTTCGAATCCGGTCGGGTGAACAGAAATTTTTGTTAACTTTATTTTAAACGTTAACGTGCCTGATGCCAAATGCACTACACCGCAGTGTTCAAGAAGTGGGTTTGTTTGTTTGTGTATTTAGAAGGTGTCCGCTACTGCGATTGCTCCTCGCGGAATCCGATAAAAACATCTGAAGGTCGCCTGTTTCTACGGAGTATTTTGTCGTTTTAAAGCAATGCTGTTTATGGTTAACACCTCGGGATTTCTTCATGATTACGTATGCCAGAATGCGCAATCCAAACAAGCACGCGTGGTGACATAGTTTCTGAATGTCTGTACCTACCAAGCGCCCTTGAAGCAGATGTCTAAAACTTTGACCTGCCCAAATTATGTGACGCTTGACTGCTCAGACACCCAAACCACTGTGGCGATCTTTATCGCAAGCGTTATTGTGAATAATTACCATTTACAGTTGTACAAATAACGTGATGCCACCACCTGATTTTTTCCACGATCTCCACAAAGTCAGCATGAAACGGACAGAGCCAAACTGTCGGCATGCGTCTTTATTGTACCAGCAGGTTTGTTTTTCACGCACAGTTCTTCGCACAGTCCTTCGCAGCACTCCCAGGTCATAGTTTTTCAGTTTCTTTTTGCGCTGGCGTCCTTTCCCACCACAACGCTTCTTCAGTGCCAACACTCTGACCGCCTTTTCTTTCTCAAACGCCCACTCGTACAGCGTCCGCTCGCTCACATTTGTTAGTTGTGCAGTCCTCTTAACGAGAAAATTCATGCTCGCTCCTTCTCCGGACTCATTCCGAAGCGTTTCTAGGACGTTTAATCCGCTAGCGTCTTCGCCTCTTTTCGGATAAAATTGAACTTGCGAAGAACGGCATGCACTAGACGCTAGTACACTGGAGGAAGCCATGTTTGCCAAGGACGCCGCACCACTTTTTTAAGCCTCCGCATCGCGTTTTTGACCTGCGTTTGTTTACCCGCATGCAATAAAGATCTCATTGCTTTTTTTCAAAAAAATTGGGGGACCCTTACGCTTCGCCTTTTAAGAGTTGAACGCGATAGCGATATCCCGTCCCTAGTGCGTACTTCAATCACTTAGTGCATACTATGTAATGGGTAGTATGCTTTAAACCAGGAGAAATTACGCGCCGCAAATGTGGGAAATGTTTTCGAACTTGCTATGCACCCACTACGTGGTGTTAAGGGAATACGCGCAGTAAGGTGTGTGCCGTTTGTAATGGGTGGCTGGCTTTAAACTATGGAATCGTTATGATAGTCACATATTCTGACGCCCGATGGCAATGTACGCTTGTGCCACGCAATATTCCTTGGATATTACATGTTATATTGCGACGCCTATATAAAGGACGCTTGCGTTTGCGAAGCGTGGAAGTTATTTTCACAGCATTTCCAAGCAGAGGCGTGGCTTTGTGGTAGAACACCTGCTTGCCACGGGCAGACAACCCGGGTTCGATCCCTCACTCGGACCCGAAAATTTTTATTAGTTATTATATTTGCATCTTTCTCGATTTATCGGTCACGGACAAGATGATGATTTTTCAGTCACGGACAAGATGATGATTTTTCGCTCACAACCAACGATGCCGACGCCGACGCCGACACCGACACCGACGCCGACGCCGGAATTTCTGCGAAACGAGCTCTTTAACGCTCTCGCATTAAAATGCTATTAAATCAGTGCTCAATCAGTGAATAGATTTCTGGGCATAGTTTCAACATAATCTGTGAATGTGCAAGGAACTATTTAATCGATGACGTTGGCAAAAAGTAAAAATCAAATTACCATACTAAAGTGGAGATCCTCAAAATAATCACAGCGAAGGACTTCTAGTTGGTTTCAAATTATAGGAGCATGGACAAAAGCACGTATTGTAGTTAGCTAGACCAACAAGTTCACACGCTCAATGAGCGTACTATTTTTGCAGTGCGCCGGGATACCGCCACCGTGCACCCCGTAGCTTCCACAGTGCTGAAATCAGCTTGTGATATGGAGTATAGGTGGCTGGCGATGTGCATGTTGATGTTTTGTTTGTGCAAGAGTAATTTTCGTGCGCGCTGGGACGTCGTCGCTTTCCGATATAAGTAACAGGTAGACGCCTTTTTTCTCTCTGACCTCTGCCACGGCACGTGGAACAGGTGTCATTTTTATTGCGATCAAGCAATTATATGGACACTCTCGGCTGATTTCTTGCCGTCGCCGTGATGCCCTGAATATTTATATGTATGTATGTATGTATGTATGTATGTATGTATGTATGTATGTATGTATGTATGTATGTATGTATGTATGTATGTATGTATGTATGTATGTATGTATGTATGTATATAAAGAAAGGCACAGAGAAAAAAAAATCTCAAGAAAAAATTGCAGGGTAGCCGACCGGGGGATTCGAAACAGCGGCCCCTCGCTCCGCAGCGCGCTGCGTTATACCACTCAGTTATGCGCCATTTTTTCTTTTCTTTATTGTTCCCTTATTGTACCGTTCAGCCACGCGCCATGCGTGTGCCAGCAGTAATTACGTCGAGCTATTTATATACACCATTTACCGCTGGCCATAGAGTTTCATACAATAACCTAGAGAGGAAACTGGCGCGGCGACCGTTGTACCCCCATGGGAATGATGAGAAGTACAGGCTTCGGATTGGAAAGCGTTAGCTAGCGAACTGTCTACGGATCTTTTTCTACAGTTTCAGTTTCGTTCTTTGCGCAGCGTGGGTAGTGGCACGGCCACTGGATAAAAAAAGTAGTGGTAGTGGGGTAAGGTGCAAACCACTCAAGCACTGCCTTTGTTGTTCATAGAGGCTCAAGACCGCTGGGTATCTCGGTTTGTTGCGACGTTGCCGCTTTACAAGTTGTATTTGACAGTTTTAGCAAAGTGTCGTGCACTCGCCGCTGCGTATAGATATAGCGTCCCATGCGAGTGCAGGATAATGCACAGAGTTTACGGCTTTTTATAAGCGCGTCTTGCCAAAGCTCGTTCAGATCGACTGCAAAACGATGGCGAAGCTAAGTAGATGCACCATCATGCTCTTCTGACTCGTCTTCACAACAAAACTAGAGATGCGTTGGGGGCAGGCCGGCTTGGACAGACGCACCTGGCATCGCAGCAGACGATGCGTTAAGTGCTTCCCTACTCAATACAGTAGTGCTATTTTCATGAATAGATAATGCATACATTCGAGGGAAAAACAAGCGAGTTTGTTTTCAAGTGTTCTAAAACTAATTCATTGTATACTGACGCCAAATATGGAACACAGTGGCAGAGCAATGCATACCCTGGTGGACAAGATTGGTTGAGGTTTCACTCGCATCTCTTGGTCACGAAAACTTTTTGCAATAAGTTTTCCGTACAAAAGAATGAAGCAAGTTTTGATTGGAAATAACTACATATCACTCTGTTTTACACTCGGCAAACAAGCGTCGCGAATCTCAAGAACGTAATCTATCGGAAGCACATCCGAAGCCTGTACTTCCCATCATTCCCATGGTGGTACAAGCGCTGCTGAACGAGCCCGCATGGACACTAGCGCAAGATTCCCCTCTAGGTATTATAGTAGGAAACTCCATGCCGCTGGCGGTACGCAGAATCTCGGAGGAGCTTAAGCGTATTTTGTATCACGCAACCACGGCGCGCAGCGCTTCTACATTTTCTTTCAATTTGAAAAACTCCCTTGAGACGCGCGCGAAAAAAGGGGCCCCTTTCTCTACCCACTCATGATGTGGAACGAAACAAAAAAAAAAAACGCACACACCTTGCCTCAGACGCCACCGCGTGGCAGAAAGGAACGCAGAGGGGCCACGCGCCGCACTTGAAAGGGCCCCTCACCAGGTGACATAACGAATTTTAGTTAGACACTGGACGGTGTTGCGCAGCCAATAAAGAGCATTATGCCACAAGAGTTTTTCTAATCGGTCCATTAGAAGCTGAGAAAACCAATGTTTTGAGGCGGTGCGAAACCATGATAGGAGGAGGGGAGCTTGAAACTCTTGCCGCTCGCCCCGTGTAGCCTTCGCAAGCCAGATCCTTTCCCTAACCTCTTCGGCACGCGAGCGGGAGGATCACATGACGCATACGCATGAACACGTCATGCGCACACGCTATGTCACGAGTGCATCACCTGCACGAACCAGCCCGAGCCAGCCCGAGCCCCCGAGACGCGGGTGGCGTTGTGGCGGCGTTCTCTGCACTTCTTCTCTAGGGGAGCCTTCATGTGCGCGCCTCCGTGCCTCCGGAGGCACGGAGGCGCGTACATGAAGGCTCCCTATTCGTCTCTGCAAGCAATGACGAAGTCGTCTCGCCGATCACTTGGCTTTCAACAAGGAGCTTAAAAAAGAAACTCGTGCAAATATAATGATGATATCTTTTTTATTTCAGTAGCCTGCTCTTAGACAGTAATACGTGGTGTCAAGAACCTGATATTATACTGGCGCTCTTGATGTCACTGAAAACGAATAGTTTTTTCTTAATGAATATCAATATTAAGAAGCTTAGTCAACTATGTTGACAGAGTTGTTAAAATGAAGTAAAAAGTCATGATCGACGACAGCACACTAAAATAAAGATCGAGTCATGGAGCACAAAAATCGATTTCAGGAAGTGATACTCCCACAGCAATGCCTATACGTTGGAGTGTCCCAGATGAGAAGCCCCGAACGACAGCAATATGGATAGTGTACAGGCGGGTCAAAAGTTCGCAGACCATTATCCCATGTATTTCTATGGAAGCATGGCCGGCGAACTTTTGACCAGCCCCTGTACATCATGCCGGGTTTCCGCAGTACTTTCGATGGATTTTAAGGCGGAAGCCGTCAATGCGAGGGGTAAAAACAATCGGATGACATCATACGTGGTTGCGAGATGAGTAATACGAGATGTGAGTACCTATATCGTGACGTATGACGACGTAACCCCGCGACATTGTCACTTGGCGAGACGGCGGCTGATCCTGGAGGCAGTATAGCACAACGTGTGTGTGAAGGAGCGAGAGAAAGAGAAAGCTTTGGTTTGTGCACTGATAAAAGATCTTCCTCGTAGCGTCAAGCCCTTAGTTCAGAGCCCCATTGGCTCACGTGCCCGCTGGATCAGCCATCGCTCCTCATGCGGCTCTGATGTGGTCAGCGCAGTCTCCCAAGTTGAATGTGACGGTGAAAGAACACGGGGGTAGCCCGGTGAGTGTGGACATTCCCAGTGCAGTGATACAAAGTAGAGAAGAGCTATAAGGTGGGCTAGTTGGTGCTGATTCAGTTGGTGAAGAATGAAAAGGCAGGGGGAATGAATTAGTCCGACGCTGCCGCCACCCAGCAGCTTCCTATCGGTTGAGTGACTTCTGTGGTGGTGGGAAAAACACGCGGCTTCGTCTGCAATGTTGCAGCGTTTCAGTGTAGTTTAATGGCTCTGTTGGCGCGTCGTCTGGGTTGGACAGCTCTTCCGATGGCGCCCGGTTTGTAAGCTCTTGAGCTACCGCATTAGGGGCGTTCATTGCCATGGAGAGAGGCGTATCCAGGTGTCTGGACGATACGCACCCTCTGCAACAATGTGAGAGGGATCGAGATAGTAATTCTTGATAGGAAAACGAAACGGGGCAGGTGTTAACAGTAATTGTCTCTCCGGTGGGGGAATCCTCAACCGTAACAAACAGGACCGGTGAATGGGATAAGAAAGGAAAATAAATACAAAAGAGTTGGTGAAAGTACGAGCAGCAGGAGCGGCAACAAAGCTCCCGTGGGCAAGGAGGTGGGCGGAGGGCGATCAATAGAGTCTACAGAGATAAAAAGAGGAAGAAGCAGATGAAGCAGAAAAACAGGAAGAAGAAACAGCGGTAGAAAAAAAAGGACGCGGATTTGGGGCAGTCTTAGGGAAAGGCCTGAGATACCCTTTCATTATTATTATTTTTTTTTTAGGAAGGAAGAACTTCAGCCAATCCAGTGATAAGTATTCGATTGTCTCCCACTTAATTGAAAATCCAGCACAAAGGAGGCGTTCGCCAGACCAGCTCGGTACATGTATAAATGTAGAGTTGAGATTAGGTAATGCAATCTTGTGAGTGCTACTTCCGTCATTCTTGTTTTTCAAATTTTCTGCTTGAAAAAGTTCTCTAAGTGCTCCAGGTCAGGGTGACAATTCAACACTTGTGCAGACGTTAAAATATCCCGACTCTCTGAATGCCGTTACAGTAAAAGAAATTTGCGCATGGAAAGAGATATGCTACCTCCAGCCGCACACATATCTGTTCACTCGTGTTCTTTTCACATGAGTGCGTGTGCGCTTTAGTACGCAAAGAAATGCTTCGCATTTAATTGTTGGGGTTTAACGCCCCAAAGCCACCATATGATTATGCGAGATGCCGTAGTGGAGCGCTCCGGAAACATCGATCACCCTGGTATTATAAGTACACGGTCCTCAAACATGTTCGCCTCCATCGAAAATGCGGCCACCGCAACCGGGATTCGTTCCCGCGACCTGCGGGTCAGCAGTCGAGCACCGTAACCACTAGACCACCGTGGCGGGTTCAAACAGAATTAAAACTTCCTTCAGTGGGCTATATCCGGCTAACTTACGAGCAACTATTCCAAGCCTATTTCTTATTCAGGGTCAATACTATGCTAAAGAAAGTTTGCGACACGCCTTTTCGGAAAAAGGAAGCACGTTAAACGGCATCACCAACGAACATTCCCGTAGCCGAAAAGCAGTTTTTTTTGCTGGCGAATGATTGAAGTAACTTCGCAAAAGAGATGAGAGATATTTTAC
>JALIZH010025022.1:0-28277 GCA_030522465.1 Rhipicephalus appendiculatus | reverse complement strand
GGATTGATCTTGTGACACATTTTTCTTTCCGCTTTCAATTCTTGGGCGCCTGGTGACGGGCAAAGTTCCTCAGAAATCGGATGCAGGCCATGATCAGGTCCATACCTAAAGCTGCTTGATCTTTTGCACACTTACTTGCAAAGTTGTTCTATGTGTACAACTAGGGCACACTGCCGTTTTGTCAGCAGTAATTACAAAGATCTTTGCATTAAATTAGTGTGAGAAAGTCGGCAAAGGAGTCTTGACAACAAGAAGAACGTCGGCTGTCTCACCACTTCCAAGCAGGTGAGGCTTTGCAGCCGAATGTGTCTTCTTCCAAAAGACATCAATTTCACTGAAACTGGCAGGATAGGGTGACTGGTCACCTGACCCAGTTATTACGAAGGCGACTGCTCAAAAACTCGCCTTCCATACTCCAGTTTTCATCACTAAGTAGGCTCGAACCACGAATATGAATCTCAGTCAATTCGTCAACGGGGTCCCCTACCTAATTCTGACCCAAGACATCAGGAGGCTCAAAATCTCTTCTATGTCTTCATCATCCTCTAGTTTAAAATCTTGGCATGTGAAAAAAAAAAAGAAAATTCAGCGCCCACAGGAACTTGTTGCCTAAGTTAGATAATTTTAGCGATTTTGACCCTCAATGTTATTTATTATCCTTAGAATTTCACTGGCGATACTGAAACTCTATATGGTAGGCAATGTAAAATCTAATTCTCTGAAATATAATGCATGTTGTCACAACACATTCACAAAATTAATATTTTCTATGTAAATGGAGACCACAATTCACGCACATCACTTTACGTG
Source organism: Rhipicephalus appendiculatus (assembly GCA_030522465.1). Lineage (NCBI taxonomy): Eukaryota > Metazoa > Arthropoda > Arachnida > Ixodida > Ixodidae > Rhipicephalus > Rhipicephalus appendiculatus. The sequence continues at coordinate 27,467 of JALIZH010025022.1, read as the reverse complement.
GCTAACTTCAATTATAAGAAAACATTAGGGAAACACCAACCAAAGAAGTGCCAATAAGATGCCAAGAAAGCTATTCGCAATAAGAAGACAGAATGCGCAGCCGCAGCCACGCGCGAAGGAGCCAACCTGTGCCCCTCTGCCGTGCATTTCACGAGGACTAAAGCCCAGCCCGCACAAACATGCGGGTGAATTTTTTCACGCTTGAGTGCACAGCGTGTGTGGTAAGAACGCGCAAATTTTTTATCGAAGCATGTTTTTCTAAGTCTTAATATTCCTTTCATATGCATACACTCCCGAAAAAAAAAATTTATAAGAAGAGGAGCGTTGATTTACACGTCTGAGGTAGCTGCTGTCGGCGCACGTGCTCAGACGGCATTTTTCGTGGAAGATTACTCGCCCTCTGGTGTCGAAATTATTGAACTACTGAAAGAGATATGTTCCCGTAACCTTTGACTTCAGCGGCACAGAGCTGTGAAACCGAAACTGAAACAGGTGTCGTTTCGTGTGCGTCTTTATTGACCCACACGTTTGTGCGGGTCAGGCCGTAAAGGGTTATGAGAGAAAGGGGGAGGGGACGCGCGTGCGCTGTGGTGGTGTGGGACGCCGGAAGGGAGGGACGGACTAAGCCCCCCTCCAAACACATGCAAGCAAGATTAAGGAATGGCGTCAACCTGGGCGACAGACACCACCTGCCTAGTCATTGCTGAGCAGCCTCTCTGTGTTCTCGGCCATGACTCTAGGATTGGGGTCAACCTGGGCGACAGCCACCACCTGCCTAGCCATTGCTAAGCAGCCTCTCTGTGCTCTAGGCCATGACTCTGATGACTGTGGTAGGGTTGACGGCCTTCATATTACTAGTGTTCTGGTTCACATAATGGGTGCTTCCCTACTTCATGAAAGTGGCCGGACGCGGGACGGGGGACGCGGGAGAGACAGACATAGCCCCGAGCATAAGATGCTTCGCATCTAAAATGTCGGCGGGCGAGGACCTTGAATATGGGCTCGTGGGTAGCAGCAGATGTCGGAACCGCTGCTTTCTGACTTGTTCGGTGACGAAGATGCGACGCCTCCAGGTTGGCAGCTCGCAGCCGTGCCTACGAGCTGCCGTTGCCGTTTGCCCTTGCGCCGAGCAGAGCAGGATGGTCGACATTGTCGGGCTCTGTCCCCGAAGCGCCGGTAGTAGTAACACCGGCCGTGCGCACCAGGCTGTTATGACGAGGCGGTGTTACGGTCGCGGCTTGGAGAGTGGAAGCGTGGGCGCGTCTTTGGGAATTGATCGAGGTGTCGGCGAATGGAGCTGAGCCGTCTCTCGATGTCATCGAAGTGGTGCGTGAGCTCCGTGGTGTTCAGTGGTGCAGCGACAGTCTGGATGGTGGGTGATGACTGCGGCAAAGAGACATCGATGACGCGATCAGCGATCTCGGCAAGTTAGTCAAGGGGTAGCTTTAGCTGAGCCTTCGGGATCGCCCGCGTGTGCGGTGGAAGTCGCTGAAGCCAAAGTGTTCGCAGGATAGAATCGTGGATTTCCATGTTGCCTGCGAGGGCACGCATGTGGCGGAGAAGCTGTGATAGTTTGCGTTCGGCTAGTTCTGCGGCCTGAAGTTCTCGCTCCTTCCGGTCTTCCGAGGGTGACAGACGGCTGATGAATTCCGTGTTTAGGTATTCATATAAGTTGGCGTTCGGTGGATGGGCAAGGATGTCCCGGACCTCGTTAGCGTAGCAGGCGTCCTGGTGGGTGACTACGTAGTCGTAGCGGTTCCGGTCTTGCGTGATGTGCGCAAGGGAGAACTGGTCCTCGATTTGGGCGAAACGTACCTCGGGCGAGTCCGCCCAAAACGGCGGAAGTTTGACATGTACCCGCCAGGCGTCCAGGTCGGCAACGGCCGTGGTAGCAGCGGGGCCTGCGTTGACAGCGACCACCGGAACGGAGCTTTGTGGGGCGTGGCCCGAGCGGGGTGGTGCGGAGTCGTCAGGCGAGTGCGGTTTAGTGGGCACGCGCTGCTGGAGCACCTGTTGCAGGGTCCGCAGTTGCTGTTCAAGTTGTTGTACTTGCTGGCGCAGAGCGGCAAGGGCTTCCGGAGTCAGCCATGGCGGTGCAATTTGTTCGGTTTCCGGGTCACCAGATGTGGGATGCCGTGTTGACGTAAGGACGCATCCCAACATAAAAACGTAACGAGCATTTATTCAACTACAGTAGCAGCATCGGGAGAGCATTCCGACGCTACGCTCGACAGAGGTAGTGGAAAAAAATGATGCCCTTCCAAGCTTGGTAGCCTGGCTTGGTAGCCTTGTTTTGTAGCCACCGCTGGTGACATAGGCCTTGGGTTACGCTGCGGTGGCGCTGCGGCTTATCCGATTGCAGTGCAGCGTGCGGTCGTGTCACGCCGGGGTGCCTGATAGCAAGTGGAGGCTGCGCGGAATTGTGCGCAGATTGTGTCGCCACAGATATGGATAAATAGATAGATAGATAGATAGATAGATAGATAGATAGATAGATAGATAGATAGATAGATAGATATGAGTAAAGGAGTTTGGCCCATTATTTGTAATCGAAGCTGTTTATTGCCGCAAATACAAAAGTGCGGAACATCAATTGAGTGAATGTTTTAGCCTTTTAACAAATCACTTCTCCCATCCCACAGAACATACTGAAACGAGAAGAAAGAACAGCAAGTCAGGACACTGTGATTTATTTTCTGGAATATAGTTCTACTACGGTATAAGTGACCCTAGATGAAAGCATGAAATGTTAATCACAGAAATATGCTGCCATGGCAGTAAATATCTGCAGAGTTTAAAAATGTATCAGATGTTATTCTGACATGGCCATCACTGAAAAACAATGCTAACCCACATATGGCATCGTTAAATTACTAATACCACAAAAGAAGGAAAGAAGTGTGAACTTAAGGGCTCGTTTGCTTTGTTAAACACATTATTAATGAGAACTAACAGACAATGATGCCAATGAAAGTATAGGGGACGTTATTAGAAGTAATTGTAATGTAAATGTGAAGAATGAAAAGTGGACGAAAAGATAACTTGCCACCGGCAGGAATCCCAACCTGCGACCTTCGAATAACGCGTCCGTTGCTCTACCACTGATCTACGGTGGCGGTCATCCCTCCGTCCACTTTTTAGGGTATATATGTTCATTTAAACGTGGGAGCGTCAGTCAGCGCCGCCTGTTGCCATTACGGCGAGTGTGGAACACTCTTCTTGCCTGTAGGCGTCACGTAGTACGTGATCTGATTACGAGCTGGCAGCTGACTAATAATCCCTCGCATACCACCTGAAGGCAACTAGTCTGCCACAACGAGACCCTCGTCTATGAACGAAGGAAAAGAAGTGTGAACTTAAGGGATCGTTTGCTTTGTTAAACACATTATTAATCAGAACTAACACACAATGATGCCAAGGAAAGTATAGGGGACGTTATTAGAAGTAATTGTAATGTAAATGTGAAGAAAGAAAAGTGGACGAAAAGATGACATGCCACTGGCAGGATCCGAACCTGCGACCTTCGAATAACGCGTCCGATGCTCTACCACTGAGCTACGGTGGCGGTCATCCCTCCGTCCACTTTTTAGGGTATATATGTTCATTTAAACGTGGGAGCGTCAGTCAGCGCCGCCAGCTCGTAATAAGATCACGTACTACGTGACGCCTACAGGCAAGAAGAGTGTTCCACAGTCTTCTTGCCTGCAAACCGTCGTTAGCTCTCCTAGATAAAGAGCTACGGTATCTGGCAAGTGGCGCACATGGACCATGAATCTGCTTTTATCAAATGTTCAAGTTTTGTTGATTGTTAGGAAGTAAACCATCATTTTTGTAGGTTTTTGTGTTTTCTTTTTCTGTTTCAGTCATATATATGTGGTTTGTGAAAAATAAACCTTCAGTTGATAGTCTGCGCTTGTCCTTGTGTTTTCTTGTCGTCCGTGTTTACTACCGCGCAGTATACATACGTCGATCATGAATCACCAACTGGCCCAATCATCCACCTTGATTAGTTCCACACTCGCCGTAATGGCAACAGGCGGCGCTGACTGACGCTCCCACGTTTAAATGAACATATATACCCTAAAAAAGTGGACGGAGGGATGACCGCCACCGTAGCTCAGTGGTAGAGCATCGGTCGCGTTATTCGAAGGTCGCAGGTTCGGATCCTGCCGGTGCAAGTTATCTTTTCGTCCACTTTTCTTTCTTCACATTTACATTACAATTACTTCTGATAACGTCCCCTATACTTTTCTTGGCATCATTGTCTGTTAGTTCTCATTAATAATGTATTTAACAAAGCAAACGAGCCCTTAAGTTCACACTTCATTCCTTCGTTCATAGCGAGGGTCTCGTTCTTGCAGACTTGTTGCCTTCAGGTGGTATGCGAGAGATTATTAGTCAGCTGCCAGCTCGTAATAAGATCACGTACTACGTGACGCCTACAGGCAAGAAGAGTGTTCCACACTCGCCGTAATGGCAACAGGCGGCGCTGACTGACGCTCCCACGTTTAAATGAACATATATACCCTAAAAAGTGGACGGAGGGATCACCGCCACCGTAGCTCAGTGGTAGAGCATCGGACGCGTTATTCGAAGGTCGCAGGTTCAGATCCTGCCGGTGGCAAGTTATCTTTTCGTCCACTTTTCTTTCTTCACATTTACATTACAATTACTTCTGATAACGTCCCCTATACTTTTCTTGGCATCATTGTCTGTTAGTTCTCATTAATAATGTATTTAACAAAGCAAACGAGCCCTTAAGTTCACACTTCATTCCTTCGTTCATAGCGAGGGTCTCGTTCTTGCAGACTTGTTGCCTTCAGGTGGTATGCGAGAGATTATTAGTCAGCTGCCAGCTCGTAATAAGATCACGTACTACGTGACGCCTACAGGCAAGAAGAGTGTTCAACACTCGCCGTAATGGCAACAGGCGGCGCTGACTGACGCTCCCACGTTTAAATGAACATATATACCCTAAAAAGTGGACGGAGGGATGACCGCCACCGTAGCTCAGTGGTAGAGCATCGGACGCGTTATTCGAAGGTCGCAGGTTCAGATCCTGCCGGTGGCAAGTTATCTTTTCGTCCACTTTTTCTTTCTTCACATTTACATTACAATTACTTCTAATAACGTCCCCTATACTTTTCTTGGCATCATTGTCTGTTAGTTCTCATTAATAATACCACAAAAGGTCACTCAATATTTACTGGTAGCTCTTCGAGTCTAAAAACATGGTCTAATTTAAAACCGGGCATGACTGAGGTATTCAATTATAACAATGGCAGATACATACCTTCCTCCAAGCTGATCATTATTTACGGGATAACGTCACGTTAAATCCAAGAAACCTCTGCAGACTACTTCTGTAGTAAAGCAGACATTTCCGAAAAAGCTTCTATTCTCGACAGGAAACGAACAAAAAAAATTGGTAGATGCCACGTACTGTGGGAATCGATGTTATGCGAAGGAACTGTAGGTAACCGTGTTGTAATTTTATTCAGCAAAACGGCACCGCCGTTGAGCCAGCCGACAAAGGTGGTGCCGTTGTAATTATGAGCAAAACAGATTACATAAGCGAAGCCCATAGACAGCTTACCAATCCGGTTTTTTATAAGCACCTAGACTATGATCCCACAGAAGAGTTTAAAGCAGTTGTACAAGATACTATCAATGATCTCGTAAAATCAAATGAATTAGGCGACAAGGCAGTACGTTCTCTCGTCCCGCTCAGTCCCGTCCCTGGCAGGTTCTATTTGCTGCCCAAAATACATAAAGAAAACTGTCCTGGTCGACCCATTGTTTCGAGCATTGGCACCGTTACGGAGCAACTTTCCCGCTACGTTGATGTATTAAGCAGTAGTCTTCCATGTAAATTCTCGTCCTATCTAAAGGACACAAACCATTTTTTGTTGGACATTGATGACCTCGTTATACCAGATAATTCCCTGCTCGTGACTTTAGACGTGGTTTCACTGTATACCAATATACCCCATAGCGATGGCATCCAGGCAGTAGTTCATGCGTACGAAGGATCGTCTGATGAAAAACCCATTGGAAGTGATACATTAGCTACCTTATTGAAATTAATCTTACAGCTTAATATTTTTGAATTTCACGGCTCTAATTATCTTCAAGTAAGTGGAACATCAATGGGCACTCGCATTGGACCTCATTACGCTAGTCTTTTCATGTCGGTTGTGGAAAATGACTTCATTAGAAATCGCGCGTTAACGCCACTTTATTATAAGTGATTTATAGATGACATTTTTCTCATCTGGCCCCATGGTGAAAATGAACTTTGATCCTTCATAGCTGATTTCAACGCCGTTCACCAATCTATTTCGTTTTCGCTTGAATACTCTCGTTCTACCATTAATTTTCTGGACGTCACAGTTGCCATATCTGACAATAAACTAACCACCAAGCTTTACAGGAAACCTACAGACAGGCACCGTTATCTTCACTTTAAAAGTTCGCATGTAAAACATTGGAAAACGGGTATACCGTATAGTCAGGCGCCGCGCTTTAAGAGAATTTGCTCAGAGCAGTCAGACTTTCGTGAAAACTGTGAACTCCGCCAAGCTTTAATCCAACAGGAATACCCACCCCGCATTGTTGAGGATGCCGTTAAAAGAGCCGATGCACTTAATCGCACGGATTTGTTCCGCGCTAAGAAGCAACCGTCAGTTCAGGCACAAAGTAACCTGGTCCTAACACACTCAGCATCGGAAACGTTTCTTCAATTCTTAAAAAAACATTTCAACATACTAGCGCAGAGTGCTAATCTTAAATTAATCTTTCCAGTGCCACCTAGGGTAGTCTTCAGACGGTCTCGTAATCTGCATGACATCCTAACTTCATCTAAGACAAGCGTTCCCGATAATCTCGGTTGTCGACCTTGCAAGAAGCCGCGGTGCAAGGTCTGCGCGCATATGAAAACGTCAGATATTGCTAAGAGCACTGCTTCCGAATTCTTCTATAAGATTAAAGGTAATTTCACGTGTGACACCTACAACTGTATCTATTTGCTCGAGTGTTCCGTCTGCAATTTACAGTACATTGGACAAACCGAAACGCCCTTCAGATACCGATTTAACAACCATAAGTGTCATGCTGCAATTATTCCGAAACTTCCGCTATCAAAACACGTGCGCATTCCGGGCCACTCATTTGATAATATTACAGCTACAATCCTTCAATCTGGTTTCCGTTCCTACCACGAAAGAGATCTTCGAGAATCGTATTTAATCTATAAATTTAAGGCCGTGACTTGTGGTATGAATGAAAGTGCTGGCAAACTTTCCTTTCTACCCATTTAGTTCCTCTTGACTTCCCCCGTTATTACTACTGCTACATTTTTACGCAGATAGATTAGTTCCCTATTTCATTTCATTTTCTCTCGGATCATGACGAGATGTTGCGCACGCGCTTATGTTGATCAATAATCTGTGTTCAGTTGAACCTATCATGTATTTTCGTTTTGGTGACGCATATGTACTGTCGCTTTATTTTTGCACTCCGTTTTCCCCCGCAAATACGCATGCGTACATTCCCGTTTTCTTGTTTTATCACGCGTACTGTTCACCACGTGCTTTTAACAATCGCTTGTCAGCCAATAATAGTGCTACGCTAAGTCATTGTTCGTCTTATATTGCGTTGATGTCGCATGTGTGCATCACTCCGACGAAGGCCGGTCCCGCGGCCGAAACGTCAGTCCTTCCGAGAACAATTTTTTTCCTACGTGCTTGATATATTTTTTGAACTATATATATATATATATATATATATATATATATATATATATATATATATATATATATATATATATATATATATATATATATATATATATATATAAGGAACAAAAGAGAGTACGACGCACGTTGGTTTTGCACGGTATATTTTCTGACGTTTCGGCTGGTGGACCAGCCTCTGTCAAAGTAACAAGTACATATCAACGCGTTTCCTTATAAATACTATTCACATGAGATAATATAGGATGGCGACGTAGATCAGCGATTACACAATTCATGGCGTGAAGTGTTCATGACGGTACAGTTAGATATCATGCGGAAAAATAAAATGTATATATATATATATATATATATATATATATAAATACAAAACACTAAGGAACAGAAATCAACAACCATAGATCGCATACTAATACGCTACCTAACCTTCCGCTTTCAAAACATATTCGCTTACCAGGGCACTCTTTCGAAAAAATCAGTCACTATACTTGAATCGGGTTTTCATTCTCATCACGATCGTGAAATCCGCGAGTCGTACCTCATCTATAAATTCAACACCGTGTCATCAGGCATAAACGAAAGTACAGGAACACTTTCTAGCGTGCCCACCAAGCATCACCAGCCTTAACCCACGGCCCGTGGCGTCATCGGTTAAGCTTGTCGGATACCGTCTCTAATGCCTCTTTTATTTTGTATATTTATGTATTCAAGTTTTACAGTTACTTCCGTTGATTAATCGCCGCCGTTACCATAAGTATGGATGCAAGACTGTATTTGAACGCGCACGCGCCAATAAAAGCATCAACTACTCATCTTATTCATATCACAATGACTGAGCTGTGTATGTGACGCACAATCTGACTGCAATTTCACGCGGCCTTTTGATATTTTCATGTTTGCATTGTAATTTTCTTATTATCTACCTCCGGTTCTTACAGAGTTATGCTGTGTGCGCGAAGAAGTGATTTCTGTTCCTTAGTGTTTTGTATTTATATATATATACATTTTATTTTTCCGCATGACATCTAACTGTACCGTCATGAACACTTCACGCCATGAATTGTGTAATCGCTGATCTACGTCGCCATCCTATATTATCTCATGTGAATCGTACTTATAACGAAACGCGTTGATATGTACTTGTTACTTTGACAAAGGCTGGTCCACCAGCCGAAACGTCAGAAAATATACCGTGCAAAACCAACGTGCGTCGTACTCTCTTTTGTTCCTTATTCTACCGGGGCCAGCGTTATTTCCTTGCTGCAACTGTTCACCCGCAATTGCCCCCGCAACGACGCCGTTGAAGCACATCAGCCTGAGGTTTCCAAGGACCGAAACTTCCACAGTCGTCATCGGTGACTCCCAATCAAAGTACTTGCATCAATACTTCGATACCGGTTCACACGGGACGCCAGCTTTCATTTCTCAAATCGGCGCCACGATTGATGACTTTCGGTCACTCATCAATTTTGTGCCAGAAACGGCCAATACCCTCATGCTTCTTGTTGGGACTAATGATAGGACAATAGGTACGGCAGAAGCTGCATTGGACAAGTATCGCTCCCTGCTTGATTTTGTTATGAAGACTATGCCGAACATCTCCAGAATTTATGCAACACTCATCCTTCCTCGTTGTACCAACCGTCGCCGCGGTAACAGCAACCTCTCGTTCGTCCGACGTTGCAACAGGGAAGCAAGCTACTTCAACCGACTGCTGCGTGGATTCTGCAGTCACTCAAGAAAAGTCTTCTTCCTGGACCACGGCTTCCAACACTTGCCCCCAGGGCTCGTACTGGCTGCCGACGGTCTTCATCCGAGTTTCGAAGGTGTCGCTCTCATGGCCAGCCACATTCGTGAACTTTGCTGCAAGCGCTACGACAACAAAGTGTCACTGTGGTGTGAATTCGCGTCGTGCTATCCTTCACATGGTGCTACGCAGACTTCTCCAAGGGGGTGCTACTCTCAACCCTCCCCAGACGCCAAAATCAACTCTCCAGTTCTCAGCCGTCAGAACCTTCGTGAGGAAAGTGCGCAGACTACTCCGTCCTTGGGCCGCCGCTACCCCTCCCGAAAGAATCCCGCTCGCGACAACGCTACCAACTGACTCCCAGTTCCTGGTAAATCTGTTATACATGATCCTTCTAGAACATTTCTGAAATCTAGAAAGATCGCCGAGAAAGGCATTCGTTCAGAGCTACACGTCACTGCATTGTCGGCATACTTGAGTGCTTCTAAAGTTCCCAAAGGTTTACAGCTAAGATTGCAACCGGCCACTTGCGATCTTTCTGCTTTACACAAAGCCAAGTGGCAACAGGTATTAAGTGACGCCTCTCTAGAATTACTACGTATAGTTATTGATCACTACAAATCGCGTGCTCTTTGCCTTCTTAGCGAAGAAGCCCGCCTTACTGCTCAGTTGGGGTCTCGTGAATCGGAATGCTTGGAAGCCTATAAGCATAAGAAGAAGAATAACTTAAGCATGCTCAAACGCAATAAATTCATTCGCGACGGCGTGGACCCGTCTGTGTGTACCGCTAATACAAATAATGCTCCTGCTAAATCGTCAGTCAGAAGCATGCCCACTGAACCCAGCAACAATGTCGTAAACCTATCGGCTATCACTCTTTCTGGTGCTCAAATAGCTGCATTGTCGAAGGGTCTTACTTTTTGCCCAGCCTCAGGTGGATTTAGTGAATTCCAGCTATTAAAAGATTTGGACAACTTTGCGCGTAACATGCGCCTGAGAGAATACTTTCACGACCGTGAAAATTCCGCCAATAATACATTACCTATGCCCTCGCACAAGAGGTGGGCGCCACCACCACAACGTAATCAATGTCTCGATATGTACATCAATGCTGTACAACGTGACGTCCTTGAGGCGCACAAGACCCGTGTTCCTTACCGACAAAACTTAACAAAGAAGGAAAAAGCAGCACTTGAGGAGCTATCCAATAACCCTGACATTGTCATTAAACCTGCCGATAAGGGAGGAGCAATCGTCGTCCTTAATAGGAAGGGTTACATAGCGGAAGCTACCCGACAACTCTCGGACGACACTTTTTATAGAGCCCTCCCGACCGACCCTACAGATGATTTTAAGTCCATCTTGCAGGATAAGCTTATGACTCTATCAAAAGAAAAAAAAAAACTAGAGGAAAAAAAAACTGTTCGGTCACTTATTCCGCTCAGTCCTGTGGCCGGCAGATTCTACATGCTCCCGAAGATTCATAAGCAAGGTAACCCGGGCCGTCCGATCATCTCCGGTATAAACACTACAACCGAGAACTTGTCACGCTATGTCGATTCCGTTATTAAACATATTCCCGAGACATTTCCATCATTTGTCAAGGACACCAATAATTTTTTTCAAGACATATTAAGTCTTAACATTCCGCAAAATGCGATACTTGTAACACTGGACGTCGCCTCACTTTATACTAACATACCGCATGCCGATGGAATTGCTGCAGTGATTAAGGCATAAGAGGATTCTTGCTTCGAGAGACCTATCGATAAAGAAGCCCTGCAATTGCTATTGAAGCTTATCCTTGAACTCAATAACTTTGAATTTAATAATTGTCATTACGTTCAGATCAGCGGCACGTCAATGGGAACCCGAATAGGCCCTACTTATGCTAACATTTTCATGGGCACTCTAGAGAATGATTATCTGTCCAGAACTGACCTGCAGCCTTTGTTTTATAGACGGTTCATAGATGATATATTCTTAATTTGGACGTATGGGGAGGACACGCTCTTAAAGTTTATAGAAGGATTCAATAATTTTCATCCGTCAATCAAGCTTTCGCACAGTTATTCGACAAATTCGCTTAACTTTCTGGATGTCACTGTCACGCTTTCCGAAGGAAAATTGCTCACAAAATTATACCGCAAACCTACTGATAGAAACCAGCTTCTACATTTCCAGAGCAGCCATGTGCGACATTGCGAGACAGGTATACCTTATAGTCAGGCTTGTCGTTTTAAGCGATTGTGTTCCGACCGCGAAGACTTCTTATCTAATTGTGAGAAACTTAAAAGCGCTCTCCTTAAACGACGGTATCCGGCGGACTTCGTCGATGACGCTATAGACCGAGCAGACCAATTGAATAGAGCCGACATCCATAGCGGAAACCGTTTGCCTGAACAACGTGCTGGCACTAACCTCGTATTAACTTACTCGGCATCAGTGCCAAAGGTTCTTTCTATACTCAAACGCCACCACAACATCCTTGCCCAAAGTGAGCATCTGAAAAATATCTTTCCTGAACCACCTCGCGTAGTTTACCGGCGCTCGAAGAATCTCCGCGATATGTTAACGTCGTCAAAATTAAACGAACCCACAACATCTGGTTGTGCACCTTGCAACAAACCACGCTGCAAGGTCTGTTTACATATGCAAACCACCCAGGAAGCCGTTAGTACGTCTTCAAACTTCACCCTTAAGGTTCGCGGCTCCTTTAATTGCGATAGCTCTAACGTTATATACATGCTCGAGTGCGCCCTCTGCCAAAAACAGTATATTGGCCAAACAGAAACGTCGTTCCGAATACGCCTCAACAACCATAGATCGCATTCTAATACGCTACCTACCCTATTGCAAAAACCAGCGCCCCCAGCGTGATACCAGTACGTTTTTTGGCGCTGGATCGCACTGGGAACACTGGTACACGCTGGGATTCACTGGCACTTCGGTGAGCGCACTGGGAAAGAGCTGGGTCGCACTGGTAGGGGCGCTGGTTTGGCCGCTGTGACGCTGGTGCGTACTGGGAAGCGCTGGAAACGCTGGAATTTTCACTGGAGTGCTCTGGTGCACACTGGAGCCTGCACTGTTTCTTCCAGTGCGGCATGCAAGTTTCTGTAGTGCATGCGGCGGAATGTTTCGGTATCTTTGAATATACAATGTTTGATTCGATGGTATTAATGGATGCTACCCTAACAGGCAGGCCCGTAGCCAAACAATGTTTTCGGGGGGGGGGGGGGGGGGCACTTGTTGAAAGCCTTGAAAAACACCGATTTCTATTATTTTTCCTCGGTAAACACCCCCTTCCATCCGAATTTCGAGGGGGAGGCCCGGGTCCCTAGCCCCCCTCCCTTGGTCAGGGGCCTGCTAACAGGTCCCAAACATTTTCACAACTTCTAGCTTGGCAGAGAAAGAGAATGAATGATAAGCGCAAGACATTATGTGATATATATGCGAAATCACCGTCATTTTTATTTTTCCATTTGGAATGCAGAAAAAAATGCGTTAATAACACAAAGGAGCCAACGCTGATTATTTTGCTTTTTAGCCTGATTTTTTTTTCTTATTCACGCAGATTCAATAACGGCGTTAATTCTTGCGGAGCACGTAGCAGCGATGAATGCACGTTTTGTGCATGCGCCGCACATATACCAGTCTGGCATCAGGGATTGGTTCTTGTAATGATTCCATTTTGCAGTGTTTATGAGTCGGGAGGCGCCGGTCCTACCAGAAACAGCAAATCGTTACATCGCCGCACAGTTGGCGAGAAGCAATTCAGCTCTGGCTTCGCAACCCCAGCCAACGGAGGCCAGAAAAACAGCCGCCGTTCGATATCACCACACCGGAAACGCATCTCTGGCCCTGTTTGCCCTTCCACTTACTGCCGCTGAACTTTAGTTAACCATTAGAAAGGTTCCGAAGCATGAACGCAGACACTTCAACCATCGCAACTGCGCTTCGCCGAGACCGGTCCTACCCAGCGAGACTCCCAGCGAGCGTTAGGCCTAGTGTGCCGGCCGTGTCCGTCTACATGTTACCGGCGCTTCGCGCTTTAAGTACACGCAATTCTGAAGCGTAAGGATGACTGTAAGGTACAGTTTGGACATTCGTTAACCTAAATGAACCATTTTTCCTTGTGTACGGTGTCCGCACAAGGAGCGATGACCATCGAAGCGACGCGCTTTCAGCAACGCGCACAAGCTGTCACCGAAAGCTGCCGGCCGCGCTAGCCGGTACTTCTCGTGACTCTTATGTAAGAACGCATAATTTTCAGTCGGTAATTTGGTACGCCTTAGTGAACTAACATAGTGACATACTCTTTTACCGAATTGTATTTTTATTTAGTTGGGCGGTTTCTCAGTTATAGGTATCGATAGAACTGCAAATCTGTACAAGGCACGCCCGCTGTACTGGCGTATCGTCGCTTGCGCGATAACACTACTCAATACTCAATCATGTACGCACCTGTTTATCTAACTAGTCATCATAAAACCTCTGTAAATGTTGACCAGTAGCAAGAGCGAGAAACGGCTATTAAAAAAATCGGCAGTAACAGCCAGCAAACAGTGCCTGCTCTACGTGTATTTCATATTTTTCGTAGTTAACATGTGAATTCTTAAAGAAACTTAGCGCTCTTGCCATTATCGGCATGTCATTCGGTACCGGCCGCCGTTCGTTTGTGTCTAATAAAGACGCAGTTCTTATTTGGAAAGGAAGATCGCGTCTATCGTGACAGTGCGACATGTAAACATGAAGCCGAACCGTGTGTTTGTTGGTTAAATAGTTGTTTTACGCTCAGTTCAGCATGTTCCGGCGTGGCGTAGTGGGTAGAACACTGAGTTCGGAATCGAGAGGTGGCAAGTTCGAATCCTCTTGACGGAGACTTTTTTTTTTCATATGGCTTTTTTTCTTTTTTGCGTTAATGCGTTCTATATCACTTGTTGCACTAATATATTTATTTATGGCACATAGGCACCGCTATTTTAACGCTGTAAAGCCGCATTGCGCGGGAGTACCAGTGCCTCCCAGTAAAATGCCGCTCCAGCGTCCCAGTATCCAGCTCGATACTGGGCCCATAATCCGGCATGGCACTGGACGCTGGTACCCAGCGGCGCTGGGTTTTGCAATAGGGTAACCTTCCGCTTTCAAAACATATTCGCTTACCAGGGCACTCTTTCGAAAAAATCAGAGTCACTATACTTGAATCGGGTTTTCATTCTCATCACGATCGTGAAATCCGCGAGTCGTACCTCATCTATAAATTCAACACCGTGTCATCAGGCATAAACGAAAGTACAGGAACACTTTCTAGCGTGCCCACCAAGCATCACCAGCCTTAACCCACGGCCCGTGGCGTCATCGGTTAAGCTTGTTGGATACCGTCTCTAATGCCTCTTTTATTTTGTATATTTATGTATTCAAGTTTTACAGTTACTTCCGTTGATTAATCGCCGCCGTTACCATAAGTATGGATGCAAGACTGTATTTGAACGCGCACGCGCCAATAAAAGCATCAACTACTCATCGTATTCATATCACAATGACTGAGCTGTGTATGTGACGCACAATCTAACTGCAATATCACGCGGCGTTTTGATATTTTCATGTTTGCATTGTAATTTTGTTATTATCTACCTCCGGTTCTTACAGAGTTATGCTGTGTGCGCGAAGAAGTGATTTCTGTTCCTTAGTGTTTTGTATTTATATATATATACATTTTATTTTTTCCGCATGATATCTAACTGTACCGTCATGAACACTTCACGCCATGAATTGTGTAATCGCTGATCTACGTCGTCATCCTATATTATCTCATGTGAATAGTATTTATAAGGAAACGCGTTGACATGTACTTGTTACTTTGACAGAGGCTGGTCTACCAGCCGAAACGTCAGAAAATATACCGTGCAAAACCAACGTGCGTCGTACTCTCTTTTGTTCCTTATTCTACCGGGCCAGCGTTATTTCCTTGCTGCAACTATATATATATATATATATATATATATATATATATATATATATATATATATATATATATATATATATATATATATATATATATATATATATATGTGTGTGTGTGTGTGTGTGTGTGTTAAAGCAAAGAGCTATGTTCAACAGTTACATATGTTTTATATAACCAGGTGTTTGCACTTAGGTAACGATGCAACAAGCAACATGGTCATTACCAACACCAGCAGCCGTAAGCTGATATGTAGTTCTTTTGCTCGCGAGGATAGTAGCCCTGGATAATTCTGCCACTCTGGTGCTACGTAGACTAACTTAAGTTGCTGGCGCTTAACTACAATTGACGTAAACCCGACGTGACGCCTGTACCATAGCAGTACATATCTAATGTTTATAAAATTAGATAGCCCCCACTGCAACCACAATTCATGTTTCACGAACATTGTGCCGGATGGCGTTTTTTGTCCAAAGCAGTTCCGAAACCTGGTGTGGCTGTGTGGTAGAATACTTGATTGCCATGCAGAATGCTTGGGTTCCATTCCTCCTGGGACTCTGACTATTATTCTTTGCATTCATCGGGTCAATGCCGCCGATGTTAGTTTCTAGTAACGCTTGTAACAATATCTACCCAGGAATGGCGACAAGAGACATCGATATTTCAAATGAAATACCAATGTCTGTTGTCGCCGTTCTTGGGTAGATATTGTTACAAGCCGTGGCGAACAAGAAGTAATGCTCCATCGGGGTGATGAAGACGACGACTGAAATAGCGCTCGCGTTGTTGTTGTTCGTGTTCCGCCATCCTGGCTGAAGGACTCCCCGTGTACATTCTATGAATACATTTCTTTCTGTCTTTCTTCGGGTATTCTCACTCGCGTGACATATTGGTGGGGGGTGCTGGGTACCAACACGGTTCAACAGAGCTCCGAAGAGGCCGACAATTGGTTTAACCCACGATGGCAGAAACGGCTTCGGCCCCCGCAGCGGCAACCGCAACGATGACAGTTGACCTTCCACAACTGAAAGTCCCGGGCACGTTCTGCGGGACTGACAATGTCGACATCGAAGACTGATTGCCGATGTACGAATGCACCAGCAAGAATTCTCGCTGGGACGACACGCTTATGTTGGCGAACATCCCACTCTACCTGAAAGGGACAGTCAAAGTGTGCATCGAGAATCACGAAGCGGAAATGGGCAGCTGGGATGCGTGCAAAGAAAAGATGTGCGCCCTGTTCCAAAGGTGGATTCGAGATAGGCCTCTCTCATTACTAGAGGCCTATATCGCCTCCACCTTTGTGTCGTATGACGGTAAAATTTATCTGCAGCGCCAGGGGATTTGCATCGGGTCATGCGTTGCTCCTTTGTTGTGTAATATTTTAGTTTCTCATGTTGAAAGAACACTGGAGCGAACTTTTAGCATTGACAAGATTTCAAATGTTTTTTAGATACATAGACGACTTTTGTTTTAATTTTGGTAACAAAACGGGATGATTTGACGAACCAAGTAATGGTGAATAATGTTTGAGAGGCCATTAAGCAGAGCGGACAAGGCTTATGCTTCACGCATGAGCTGCCTGACAATGGAGTCCTGCAGTTTTTAGATCTAAAACTAACCATTAATGACAATCACGTTTGCTGAAGTTCTTCCCCACGTGCAAAGAAAGACCTTTTACCTTTTGGTCCTGCACACTCAAAAACCGGAAGAGGGGCATTGCAATCCTTTCCCTAGGGTCCGCACTTCGGAAGTTCTGTCTGCATCTCATGCAGTCTAGCTTTATTGTACAAGTTGACTGCTTGAAGGCCGCCGGGTTCCCTTGCTCGATGTTGTTTGCGATGTTGAATGCCTTCTGCAGAAGGTCAAAAATGGCCCGGCTAAAGCACGAAAAAAAAGCACGGCTGGACGTGGTACCTTATCTACATAAGGTTACTCACAAGCATAAAAAGGTTGCGACTCGGCATGGCGTACCGCTGGTGTTTGCAGCCCCAAAGAAACTGGCGAAGTTGTGCCCTCGTCTTACAGGCAGCCATGCTCAACAGCCCAAAGGTTGCAAAAAGAAGCATGCGCGGCCGTTCATCAAATGTGCCACTGAAGTGGTTTATGAAATACCCCTAACGTGCGGAAAGAGCTATGTTGGCGAGACGGGGCGCTGCACAATTGATCAAGCAAGAGAACACGCTCTCACTGTAAGAAAAAAGGACGCTGCGCATTTAGGTGCGCATGTGACATCATGCGGATGCACGCCACGCTTCACGGAGATTCGAATCTTGGGAAAAGCAAGAGCATGGTAGCACGGGAAATTTTGGAGGCGTTTTTCATGCAGAAACGGGGTAACCGTTGTGTAAGCGAAACTTCAATCAACCTGTACGAGTCGGAAGTGGGGTATCTAGAGCGGGTCTGTTAGTGTGATTAGGTAGAAGATGGCTTGAGGACGTTGCGCATGCGTTGACGAGAAGGGGTTTATATTACCCTGTATTCCTCCAAAAATAAACAGTTGCAAGTGAGAGCCCGTCCTGTCTGTGCGTTTCTTCGTATGTGTGGTCGTAAATTTGGCGTGTAATTGACTATTGAATTCCGATATGCATCAACTAGCCCAACAGCGAGTACAACTATATGATTTGACGGTTCGCATTATCCTTTCATAGAAGCTTATCCACCAAAGTGCTTGTTCGGCGATATACTTCCACTTTATTCGACCTCCTTGTCTAGCTCTTTTAGTGACTTCTTTTTGTAATTTTTTGATCATATGATTGATTTCTCTGTTGGCCTTCTATAACGTCCTTGCGTTGGCACTGTATATTGTGCGACATACGCCTCTTCTCGCTGTAAATCATCTGAACGCATGTAGGAATGCGTCTGTTTTACAGTTGTCTACAGCTTCGAGATGTACAGCTCTTGTTACAAACACGAATACTGCGATGTATCGTTTTCTCGTGCCTTTCACTGTATTTTTGTAATCATCGCGCGAGCAAAATCCACACCAGTGACTTCAAATGGTTGTCGCTCGTTGACTGAGCAATCGTCTGAGCAATCGTATGTAGGTTCCATACTTCTCCACGTCGATCATTGCCGGAATTGGCGTGCATGTGTTCGCATAAAATTCGCTACTTTCAATGTCTTTGTCCATCTCTGTCAGCTCTATAGTGTTGTTTTCCGTGGCAAGCCACTTTGGACCATGCTACTGTAGCGCATCCTCTTACGTCATGCCCAGAATTCGGTGCCTGCGGCATCGCAAATAAATAAAATAAAAACTCTCGTGCTTGGCCGCCGCCGCCGGTCGGACGGCGCGGGGAAGACAGGGGACAACTCGAACCTCGCGCCTTCTCTCCCTTTCTCGTATTTCCCTTTTAACGCGAGAGCGTTAAAGAGCTCGTTTCGCAGAAATTCCGGCGTCGGTGTCGGCGTCGGCGTCGTTGGTTGTGAGCGAAAATCACCATCTTGTCCGCGACCGGAAAATCAAGAAAGAAGCAAATAAAATAATTAATAAAAACTTCTAGGGTCCGAGTGAGGATCGAACCCAAGGCCGTCTGCGTGGCAAGCAGATGTTCCACCACACAGCCACGCCTCTGCTTGGAAACGCAGTGAAAATAACTTCCCCTGCTTGGAAATGCAGTGAAAATGACTTTCATGCTTTACAAACACACTCTTCCTGTATATAGGCGTCACAACACAACATGTAATGTCGCAGTAATACTGCGTGGTACAAGCGTACATTGCCGTCGGGCGTCAGAACATGTGAATATCATAACGACATCGTGGATTAAAGCCGGCCACCCATTACAAAAGGAACACACGTTAATGCGCGTATTCCCTTAAGACCACGTATTGCGTGTATAGCAAGTTCAAAAACATTTCACGCGCATATTCCTCATGGTTTAAAACATGCTACCCATTACATAGCATGCACTAAGTGGTTGAAGTACGCGCTAGGGACAGGTTATCGCTATCGCGTTCAACTCTTAAAGGTGAAGCTTAAGGGTTCCCCAATTTCTTGCATCTTCCGCGCGCCTGCTCGCGTTATTGGGAAACAAAAGGTCACAGTTTCGCCGCAAGGGCGGAGTAATGAATGCGATAGCAACAAATTGGCATTTCAAGGGAAGAACGGCAAGCAGATCGAAACTTGGAGCGCACTGCTCAAGCGCAAAGGACGCGCGAAACACACGAACAGGTTTACACAGGATGAGCGCGAACTAACAAGTGTCACAGTTGTTACTTCATTGTGTTTGAACAGCACACTTCTTTCGGAAACGGCGCCTCTGCAGCGAGCGAAGTGACCTTTGTGCGCTCTGTAACCTAAACGCAGTCTTTCCGACGAAAGCACGCGACGTGAAACTGCCCCCATCCCCCCCCCGCCCAAGATAAGCGCGGGCATGCGCCCGGGCAAAGGCGACGACGCCCTGCAGGACAAAGTACAAGGGGAGCCAACGCATCGCAACGAGTGGGGCGCCGAGCACGCCCTCTGCGCCATCTCACTTTCTTCGTTGCTTGGTGTATATATATATATATATATATATATATATATATATATATATATATATATATATTATAATGTGAATACTGGGCTAAAAGCGGCAGTGGCGTCGGAACGGTAACTGCAAGAACTGGACGGGTGCGGGCAGCGTTGCAGCAGCAAAACAGGCCAGGCAGCTCCAGCTCGTGCCTCGCGCGAAGCTGTCGATGCGGCTGCAGCGCTGGGCGTTCCTCTTCACTACAATTCGTCCCCCGTCGGAAAAGGAGCCATCCTGGCGACTCGCGGGGAACATAGTACGAGCGGATCGTAATAGGGCTTCAGGCGCTGTACGTGGACGGTTTCACGGCCACGAAAGCGTTGGTCTGTTGATGGCGTAACTGGTTCGATGGTGTAGTTGACAGGTGACGTCTGCGCAACAACACGGTAGGGTCCCTGATATTTTGAAGCAAGCTTGGAGGAGAGGCCCGTAGGGACAGCTGGAACCCAGAGCCACAATAGGGAGTCCTGAAGAAAGTGAGGGTACGGGTGGTCATCGTCATGTCGAGATTTCTGTCGCCATTGGTCGACGGTTGTGAACGAGCGGGCGAGCTGACGGCATTCCTCGGCGCGGCGGGCAGCTTCAGAGATGGGCGTAGACTCGGAGGAATCGGGTCGGTACGGCAAGATGGTATCGAGCGTTGTCGAAGGTTCTCGGCCATATAAGAGGAGAAATGGCGAAAAGCCTGTAGTCGCTTGTGGAGCCGTGTTGTAGGCGTACGTCACAAAGGGCAAAATTAGGTCCCAATCGGAGTGATCTGAGGCAACATACTTGGAGATCATGTCGCCAAGGGTACGGTTGAATCTTTCCGTCAACCCATTAGTTTGGGGATGGTATGCGGTAGTAGTAACATGAACGACACGACATTCTGAAAGGAGTGCGTTGACGACTTCGGAAAGGAAGACACGACCCCTATCGCTGAGAAGTTGTAGTAGTAGTGGTAGGTAGATGCTTGGGATTTAAAAACAGCGCAAAATAGAGACAAGGGACTAAAGAAGAGGCGACATCAGCGCCGTGTCGTCTCTTCTTTAGTCCCTTGTCTCTATTTTGCGCTGTTTTTAAATCCCAAGCATGAACCACCAACTAGCCCAACTTTCGCTTCTAGTAGTAGGTAGGTAGGTAGATAGCCACGTATAGTGGAATGTACCCACTCCACGTGATAAAGATGACGATGAGGCAGTATAGTGGAATGTACCCACTACACGTGATAACGATGAAGTATAAGTGCGTTCCAGTATAGTGGATTGTACCCACTACACGTGATAACGATGACGATGACGCTGATGACCATGAAGTATAAGCGCGTTCCAGACCACACATTCTCTTTCTGCCATGGATGAAAACGATCGAGCTTCGCCCACTCATCATCATTCACTTCGTGGATATGGCGTGATTTTTTTCGGGGGGGGGGGGGGGCGCATTTCTTGAAGGCCTTGAAAAACCAGTATTTTCATTATTTATTCTGCGTAAAATACCCCTTTTGATCCGAATACCCAGGCCCGTTCCCCCCCCCCCTGCGGCTGCGGGCCTGATTCCAGCTCTTCAATCCATTTCCTTCACAACTCCATTTCGACAACTGGTAGTGAATCATCCGAAGATGTTCACATGTTTTGCAATTCTCGCTTGGCTGTCACGGTGAACGGAGTGAAAACTCCCAGTGGACCGTATATTCTTGTTGCGAGCTGTAACATTTGCCTCTTCGTTAGTGCAGCTGGTATCGATGTCTTTCATTTCAAACGATGTTAGTGTCCTGTATATTTCTTGAAATTCCATCTGATGCCAAGCTCCTTTATATGGGTGTGAGTAAACACTTTTCCTGCTTGTTTACGGATGTAACACGCCTGTGATCACGCTCGTTTGAAGTTAACTAGATTTTCGTACGTCTCATATCTCTTCTAGATACCCCAAGCTTTGTTTTGTTTCTTTTTTGCTCCACGGCACTCTTCTGTCAACCACGGTTTCCGATGTTTTCACGCTCAAAACGATGTCTAAGGCATCAAGCCGCTTCAAGAAAACAGATGGTAAATCTTCAGTTGATTTCGTCTTCGTTCAGACATTCATTGTATTCTTTTTCAAGAGAAGCATGACATATATAATAATAATAACATCTGAGGTTTTACGTCCCAAAACAACAATATGATTATGAGAGATGCCGTAGTGGAGGGCTCCGGAAATTTCAATCATCTGGTGTTCTTTAACGTGCACTGACATCGCACAGCACACGGGCCTCTACCATTGTACCTCCATCGAAATGCAACCGCCATGTCTGGGATCGAACCCTTGACCTTCGGTTCAGCAGCCGAGCACCATAGCCACTGATCCACCGCAGCGGACTACAACTGGTATAGAGGGTCCAGTTTGCTGGGTGTACTTTCCAGAGGTGCGGTTTGGTGGATGCTGAAGTTCTTTGGGCCAGATGTATAGCATGGTAGATCATTGATTTCGTATGGGTTTTGATCTACTTCCGAGCTCAATTGGACATAGATATCTAGTGAGCATAAAGCTAAGTCCAGAAAGCAAAGTTCTTTCTTTTCTGGGTGCGCAGAGTGTCGGAGCATTGGTGTGAAGGATGCAAATGTCATTAGTCCGGATGAAATCTTTCATCATTTGCTGCCTGGTGTGTTGTCATATTTCCTCGCTGGGACTGTGTTCATTAAGTTCCCCGGCCAATATAAAAAGTTTTGGGAGCTGTTCAACGAGTTCCTCCAGGTCTGTAAGTGCAACCTGTGTATGAAGAAGTGTATGGAGCGAATAGTTAAGACATGGCTTGTTCGCGCTGCCAGGAACTGGGCGAGTTACACTAGAGGGGACAGACAACACAGGGTGAAGCGCGTACTAACAACTGTTTATTTTTCGTGCCACACCTTTGTTATGTGTGACCCAAAAGAAAAAAAAGAAGGAAAGAAAACGCATCCAATCAATAAGACACACGAAACCAAGTGGAACGTCACCTTCGACGTCAACCACATGCCAGTCAAAATATCTAAGTTATCATACCTGATTTCAAGAAATATATTTCTTTTTGAGAAAGGAGGATAGAAGGTGCGCTAACGCAACCTTCACTTGTGTGAATGAAATAAGCCTCTATTATTTCTCTTTCTGTTTGATCGGCTGCTCGCTTCATTACTTCTGTGCGCGAAAAAAGAAGGCTTACACATACACGCGGCGCAGTGCGCAGCCAAGTTGCCGGGGTGTGTCAATAATGAACATGCATAGTTGTGTTCCTTAAGCCGAACGTTAAGGCAACGGCCAGTCTGGCCGATGTATTTCTTGTCACAAGAAAGTGGGATGCCGTACACAACACAATCTGTGCAGTCCACAAACTTATTCCTATGTTTGATAGTGCAAGTATCTCCCTTCCCTTCGCTTAGTGATGCATTTACGTTCCTGCAAAGACCCGTCAATTTCAGAGGTGCCGAGAATACAACGTCGACGTCGTATTTTGCAGCAATTTTCTTGATTTTATGTGAGAAGTAATGAACGTACGGGATTACCACAGGTCTTCGCCTCTGTCCGCTCTGACCTGAGCAAGACGGAGCCTTCTTGTCGGAAGTGACGGTGCGTAGTATCTTCTCGGCTACCGAGCAGATCAACTTATCGGGGTACAAGGCCTGCTTGAGCCTCGCAATCTGTCGATCAATGCTATATTGAACCGCGTGCCTACACGACTTTTTAATGGATTGCTGTATGCATTGTACGGCCACACCTCTTTTTACAAGTTTCGAGTGGCCAGAATCAAACCTAAGCAGATCCTTTCCTGCAAGAAAGTGAGATTCGTGTTCCTGATTTCCTGGACCTCCTTAGTTTATACCTGAACTCTCTTTATATTGCATACGAGGACTCCTTATTTTGCCAAAAAAGACGGAATATGCATAGGGTCATGTATTGCTCCAATTTTGTCCAACATATATATGGCCCGCGGCAACAGGTCGCTGAAACCTCTTTTTCTTGATCTGGGCATCACGGCTTGTTTTAGATACGTTGACGATTTTTTGCTTTGTGCCCCTGTTGCCCACGACCATAGCAGACTGGAAAGTGTTTTAACTCTGTTTGAGGACCATTTCCAAGGGTTAGAGTTCACTTTAGAAAAACCAGTGGATGGTGCTATCAAATTTCTGGACATTGAAATCAATTTGAGCATACATCACACTTGTTGGAAATATTCACCGAGGGGAGCGAAGGAGCTGCTTAGGTTTGATTCTGGCCACTCGAAACTTGTAAAAAGAGGTGTGGCCGTACAATGCATACAACAATCCATTAAAAAAGTCGTGTAGGCACGCGGTTCAAGATAGCATTGATCGACAGGTTGCGAGGCTCAAGCAGGCCTTGTACCCCGATAAGTTGATCTGCTCGGTAGCCGAGAAGATACTACGCACCGTCACTTCCGGTAAGAAGGCTCCCTCTTGCTCAGGTCAGAGTGGACAGAGGCGAAGACCTGTGGTAATCCCGTACGTTCATTACTTCTCACATAAGATCAAGAAAAATTGCTGCAAAGTACGACGCCGACGTTGTATTCTCGGCACCTCTGAAATTGACGCTCTTTGCAGGAAGGTAAATGCATCACTAAGCGAAGGGAAGGGAGATACTTGCACTATCAAACATAGGAATAAGTTTGTGGACTGCACAGATTGTGTTGTGTACGGCATCCCACTTGTGACAAGAAATACATCGGCCAGACTGGCCGTTGCCTTAACGTTCGGCTTAAGGAACACAACTATGCATGTTCATTATTGACACACCCCAGCAACTTGGCTGCGCACTGCGCCGCGTGTATGTGTAAGCCTTCTTTTTCGGGCACAGAAGTAATGAAGCGAGCAGCCGATCAAACAGAAAGATAAATAAGAGAGGCTTATTTCATTCACACAGGTGAAGGTTGCGTTAGCGCACCTTCTATCCTCCTTTCTCAAAAAAGAAATACATTTCTTGGAAATCAGGTATGATAACTTAGATATTTTGACTGGCATGTGGTTGACGTGGAAGGCGACGTTCCACTTTGTTTCGTGTGTCTTATTGATTGGATGCGTTTCCTTTCCTTCTTTTTTTTCTTTTTCCTTTGGGTCACACATAAGAAAGGTGTGCCACGAAAAAATACACAGTTGTTAGTACGCGCTTCACCCTGTGTTGTCTGTCCCCTCTAGCGTAACTCGCCCAGTTCCTGGCAGCGCGAACAAGCCATGTATTCGCACCAACTAGCCCCCATTGCAGCTTTACTCGAATAGTTAAGGTTTGAAATGACACTACACTAACCGCAATTGCCTGTAAATCCGTATGGGAGCTGGTTTTGGGAGCTGTTGAACGAGTTCCTCCAGGTCTGTGAATGAAACCTTTGTATGAAGAAGTGTATGGAGCGAATAGTTAAGGTTTAAAATGACACTACACTAACCGCAATTGCCTCTAAATCCATATGGGAGCTGGTTTTGGGAGCTGTTCAACGAGTTCCTCCAGGTCTGTAAGTGAAACCTGTGTATGAAGAAGTGTATGGAGCGAATAATTAAGGTTTAAAATGACACTACACTAACCGCAATTGCCTCTAAATCCGTATGGGAGCTGGTTTTGGGAGCTGTTCAACGAGTTCCTCCAGGTCTGTAAGTGGAACCTGTGTATGAAGAAGTGTATGGAGCGAATAATTAAGGTTTAAAATGACACTACACTAACCGCAATTGCCTCTAAATCCGTATGGGAGCTGGTTTTGGGAGCTGTTCAACGAGTTCCTCCAGGTCTGTAAGTGCAACCTGTGTATGAAGAAGTGTATGGAGCGAATAATTAAGGTTTAAAATGACACTACACTAACCGCAATTGCCTCTAAATCCGTATGGGAGCTGGTTTTGGGAGCTGTTGAACGAGTTCCTCCAGGTCTGTGAATGAAACCTTTGTATGAAGAAGTGTATGGAGCGAATAGTTAAGGTTTAACCCTCTATTGCATGAATTATGAGAAAATCAATTGAAGAATTATTTGATCACTTTTTATCATTAACTACATGAAGAATAACATGTACAAAAATGTTCAGATTTATTGTGACTGTATTTATGAAGATAAAGGTTTGTGCCAATATGGCACACTATGCAAGTGGGTGAGCAAACTTGCTGACATGGCTGAAAAAACAAAATCTCACTGATTGCGGTCTTTTTAGCTCGATTTGTGGAATAAAGCAAAGCAATTGCTTCCTGTGTTCAGGCATAATTGAACATTTTGGTTGGAGCATCTGACTGCCGACATCTACGCGCAAGATGGCCGCCTACACGTCTGGCTCTTCGCATGGTGCCGCCTTGCTGTACTTTCCTGCCCGAATTTCCAACCGCTGACTTGTGGTTGTGAGCGTCAGTTGCCGACAAATCGTAAAAGCTAAATATCGCCGTGCACTGGTTAGACTTCACATAATTTTTTCGTGAACCCACGCCAATAATGTAACAAAAAATTTCCAGGTACTGCTGCTGACACTCGATATTTTCGTGAAGCATCTCAAAACCTACCGCCACAACTGAAATCTGGCAAAAACGAGCTGTGCTGCATGATCTCAGAGGATTTTTTTGTTTGTATTTGCACTGTGCAACAAAACATAGATGGCATCATATTGCACATTTCATCAATCACATGCACACTGTGCCAAATATGGCACATACCGATTTCCGACTATATACCGTAGTGGAAAACGGAATTGAGAAGAGCCTTAACGAGCATGAATTTTCAAAGCCACGAGATATGCCAAAATAATTTTTCTTGCTTCTGCAACGAGAAAATGGTTGCAAGAAAAATATAGCAGTTACTGTTGTTCATGATCCGAACTTGCACGTGCACCGTGAAACCTATTTCATGTCTACATTTCACACTGCTCTAGGGATGGCAGCGCTTTTTTTATATTTAGTGCACGTGACTGTAAGGGGATTACTCTGTGTCACATTCTCCACTGGTCCTCTTGCGCCCGCTATAAAAAAAATGTTAATCGGTATTTGCCAAATATGGGACGCATGCAATAGAGGGTTTAAAATGACACTACACTAACCACAATTGACTCTAAATCCGTATGGGAGCTGGTTTTGGGAGCTGTTCAACGAGTTCCTCCAGGTCTGTAAGTGAAACCTGTGTATGAAGAAGTGTATGGAGCGAATAGTTAAGGTTTAAAATGACACTACACTAACCGCAATTGTCTCTAAATCCGTATGGGAGCTGGTTTTGGGAGCTGTTCAACGAGTTCCTCCAGGTCTGTAAGTGAAACCTGTGTATGAAGAAGTGTATGGAGCGAATAGTTAAGGTTTAAAATGACACTACACTAACCGCAATTGTCTCTAAATCCGTATGGGAGCTGGTTTTGGGAGCTGTTCAACGAGTTCCTCCAGGTCTGTAAGTGAAACCTGTGTATGAAGAAGTATATGGAGCGAATAGTTAAGGTTTAAAATGACACTACACTAACCGCAATTGCCTCTAAATCCGTATGGGAGCTGGTTTTGGGAGCTGTTCAACGAGTTCCTCCAGGTCTGTAAGTGCAACCTGT